>JAODAL010012463.1:0-95323 GCA_025379985.1 Phyllomedusa bahiana | reverse complement strand
GGGGTTGTTTTTATACTTTTTGGGGGCCTTTTGAGGTTTTTAAGGGAAGCAGAAACTATTTTTTTTCGTATCCCTTACCCTGGGTCCAGATCCCAAAGGAGCGTGGGGGGGAGTATCTTTCCCCATACCTGACAGCATCTAAGTAAGTATCAGTCTCCCTATTGAATCTGAAGGGGAAAAGGTGTATGTGTTTATGGCAGGTTGTATATGGTTGTATATAGCGTATTTTTTTCACAGCAAGAGTTTTTTTGAATCCCCTGATGAACCCTAAAACGGGACGGGGGGAAACGCGTCGGGATAGTGGGATTTAAGGTGTTTATACACGTACACTAGTGATATTATCTGTAATAAAAGCGGAGACTTTCCTTTATCGGGGCGACTACTCCACTGACGGATAGTACATAGTGTGCTGTTTAATCTAGGTATGTAGTGGTAATTTATAGGGGTTTAGATTGTATAGTTTTAGATAGTCTAGTAAAAGTTATGTTTTAACAGGGATTATAATTTGCAGTGATATTATGGTTTAAATCCTCTGTTCATATAGAATTTGCAGAGTTGCTCCACTCTACAAGGTGATTTCTAAGATTTATAGGATGACCTAATGACTAGGTTGTGTATCTTTTCCATCTGTGAATAATGTAATTTTGTTTGTTGTTTAATCTTGTAGTAGAAATGAATAAAAACAAGCATTTTAATTGACTATATCTATTGATTTTACTGAAACTTAAACTGAAATGTAAAGTGAAGATATACTGTAAACTAATCAGGTCATTAAAATGATATAAATATAAAATCCCAACCTCACTGGACTTAATAGAAATGTTGCATTCCAGATACTGCTTTTGCAGCAGTTTTTCTAGCCAAATCCAGAACTGGATGGAGAAGGAAAGATACAAACAAATCCTTTAATTAAATTTTTACTAATCTTTGAATCCATTCCTAACTTTGGTTCTTATAACCACATATAAATCGTATCAAATCGTATCAAAAAGAGCGCGTGTGTGATTCCAGGTTGAAAGGATTATGCCTGCAAAGGAAATCCCATAAGATTGCAAATCTTGTCCATACCAGACCAAAACAATCATGGTGGTAAAACAACTTAAGACTAGGGATGAGCGATATTATCACCAAAAGTTGAAATCAGCACGGTTTTTAGGCTTATTGAAAATTTCCGACCACGCGGTAGTTTAGGTGACAATCTTACAGATAATCTATTACTATCGCGCCATTTTCAGTGTTTCCTGTCATTTTGGCGGCCAGCCAATCAGCTCAGAGGATAGAGGGGATGTCACGTCAAGAGAGGTACAGTGAGCCCTAACTGGAACCCAGCCCACTGTCCCTGCCTACTTGACGTGCTGCCCTAGGTGGCAGACGGCAACTGGGCGACAGTCCTGCGTGCTAAAGTTGCTGGGGCCATCAGAAGCAAGAATAGTCAGACATTCTGGGTCAATATCAAATAGGAACGCAAAAGCCACAAATCAGAACCAGAGGAATAAAAGTAAACAAGCCGAGGTCAAACACAAATGGGAGCGAGGTACAAAATCAGAAGACAAGCCGGGTCAGGAGAACAGGCCGAGGTCAGGTACACAGATAAGCAAAACACAATAAACTGAACATGTAACAGGGGTTTGCCAGGAATAAACACAGGCGCAGCACTCAGCCTTCAGGGGATAAATGGGATTCCTGGTTTCCACCCCTGCAGCTGATTGGAGCGGCCTCTATGTTTCCTCCCAAATTGGCTGGTGCAACTCGCCCCTGTCAGGAGGGGCTGGGCCCTGTCACTCACAGAGTTGTCAGCAGATGTGTATAGGGTGGGATCGTGCTCAGTGCTGAAAGCTGTAATCCCTGATTTGAGAAGTTCCCCTTTGACAGTCCCCCCCTTTTGGGAGGGGAAAGGACCCCCCCTGGTTGGGTTTGTCCGGGTGAGACTCATGGATTCCCTCACAGGCGATCAGCGTGGAATAGGTTTTGCCGGAAAACCCATGATTTTCCCTCAGGACCATCCCCTCCAATGGACAGGTACTGCGGACCTTTGGGCCCTTATAGCGAATCTAAAATAGAGCGGATTTCATTTTTAACTCCCCCTATGCAAACTGGAGAAGAGCTAAGGGGCGGGAGTCACAGGGCTGAATATACTCTTACAAATGTCACGATGGGACAGTTAGTATACAGGAGAAGAGGGTAATTTCAGTGATAAGCCACCGGGTTAGCCACTCCTGAACACATATGGACGTTCAGGTACAGGTGAGGCATTGTTCACCAGGAGGACGAGTTCTGGGAACCTTGGGCCGCGCGCAAACTTCAAAGATGCGCATAGGCCTCAACGCTGGCACAGCTGCTTCCAGATAGAAATTAGCTGCACATCAGTATTACCGCATGGTAAGGAGACATCTGTTAACACATCGTTGTCCCCACCCTGACTTAATTTCCCTGAATTCCAGTAAAACCCTGGATTATGTTTCTGAAGCCGGGCAGCCCCAAAACCACATCAGCGGCACCCCCCCATGACGAAAAAGAATACACTTTTCAATATGTATGGATCCGATCACCATCTCCAGCTCAGGGGTACAATATTGGATTGCGCCCCGAGTTTGTGGGGTGGAGTCAATAGCCATACCCGAAAGCGAGTCGGATAGCGGTCTAAAAGGGTAGGCCTAGACATTTGGCGAAAGGCATAACAAAATTAGAAGCTGATCCGAATCCACAAACGCACTCCAGAACGGGACAGCGACAAGTATTGAAATCTTAATGGTAGCAGAATTATTAAAATACAAAAAGGAAATACCTGCTCACCTAGGTGATCCTCCTGCTGACACCTAGGCTTTTGGTGTCTTCCGCCCTGGTCATTCCGTTTGGAGCATTCCGAATTCTGTGTCCATCTTCTCCACAGTAGAAGCACAACCCCTGGATGCGAGATTTAATCCTTCGGTCACTAGCCGCCTGTGACAGAAAAAGCCTCATCTTGCATGGGCTCCTCTGGGTTTAAGTCGGAAACAACGGGTTTTAGGGGTGACCATGGTGTGGCCCAACCGGGGGGAACCATTTCCTGCCGTCTCTCCCTAAAACGTCCTGTCCAGAGAAGGGCCCAGTGCCATGGCCTTTCCATCTAAAGTCCCAGGGGTAGGGTAAGCCACCAATAAATCCTTCACATGGTCAGCTAACCCTAATCTTAAACTGGCATCTGGAGCTGCGTCGTTCCACCACAGACGAACGCACCAGCGACGAATTCGGAGCAATACTCCTCCACAGTCTTCTCCCTGCCTCAATGTGGTCAGCTGAGCCTCGGCCACGCTTCCCTATTTGGTTTATTAAAGAGTACCCCTAAAGTGGCAAAGAACCTGTCCACTGAAGACAGTTCAGGTGAGTCAGGCGTAACGAAAATGCCCACTCCTGGGGGGGACCCCGCCAGTAAGGACATAACAAATTCCCACCCTTTTTTCCTCATTCCCTGAGGTAAGTGGGCGGAGCCTAAAATACAGGCGACAACCCCTCTAAATGCCAAAAAAGGCCTTTCTGTTACCTGCGAACCTGTCAGGCAACTGGATTTGGGGGCTCCACAGGAGGGGAAGGTAGTGCAGGGACCCTCTTGACTTGGGGAAGCCCCCTGTTGTTCTATCCTCAGCGCCCGATCCTGGATTAGCAGGGTTAGACCCTGCACCTGCTCTACCAGAGCTGTCCAGGGGGTCCATAGTGAGGGTAAGGAGTTAAAGGTTTCGGCCTGTGATAATGTCAAAGTCAAGGGAGGTACATTGAGCCCTAACTGGAACCCAGCCCACTGTCCCTGCCTACTTGACGTGTGCCCTAGGGGGCAGATGGCAACTGGGCGCAGTCCTGCGCTGCTAAAGTGCTGGGGCCGTCAGAAGCAAGAATTTGTCAGACAGTCTGGGGCAATATCAAATAGGAACGCCCAAGCCACAAATCAGAACCAGGGGAATAAACGTAACAAGCCGAGGTCAAACACAAACGGGAGCGAGGTACAAAATCAGAAGACAAGCCGGGGTCAGGAGAATAGGCCGAGGTCAGGTACACAGATAAGCAAAACACAATAAACCGAACAAGTAACACGAGGTAGCCAGGAATATCACAGGCGCAGCACTCAGCCTTCAGGGAGTATAAATGGAATTCTGGATACACCCTGCAGCTGATGGAGCGGCCTCCGGGTCCTCCCATTGGTGGTGCACCTCGCCCCCGGTCAGGAGTGGCTGGGCCCCTGTCACTCACAGAGTTGTCAGCAGCATGTGTATCAGGGTGGGATCGTGCATCAGCTGCTGCAGCCTGTAGATCTCTGCAGCCTGAGCACAGCTTAGCCCTGACAGGGGAGTGAGGAGGATGTACAACGTCACCACTTTGCGGTGTATGGATCTCATTGGCTGCAAAAATCACGTGACTTTGTTCTATCTATGCAACTGCATTTACTGTTTGAGCTCATTCTCTGTCTATGACACTTCACAGCAGGACGTGTCTGTCTACATTGAAACCAATAGCTGTTCTAACAGCTCTGAGAGATTGTCTCTTCTAATACAAGAAACCATCCACCTACCTACAATGTAGAATAGAGTTAGATTAGAGAATTTCACTTCTTATTTAGTTAGAGAAAGTTTTAAGTATATCTACTGGTGTGTTGTAGTCAGTGGGATGAGGGGGGGGGGGGAGGGAGGATGGGTCGGCAGCAGGAGAAGGCTCTTGAAAGAAGGGAAGATATTTTGCAGCTCAATGTGTGTCTGTGACTTGAATTAAAAAAGCATTTTTTTCACCTTTTTTGGACACCAGCCAACATTTCTGATAGGAGGTGAAACATGGTCCCTGATTTTTCGAGTTCTATTGCAATCACTGCGTCGTCATTGTTCCAAAAACGGCAAAACTTATACTCTCTATACCTTTAAAATAGATTTATTGTGTGTCCGTGTGTCTGTTTGCCGCAAACAGAGCTTCCAGTTGTACGCAAATTGTGTCATACATATTTCCTAGGTAAATTGCGCCTGTAGGTCCAGTGGTGTGAAGGCCGGCATATTAATACCATATAACATTTAAACAAAACTCTATTGCAGTCCGTGTGTCTTTTGCTGCAAAGAGCACATTTGTTAACTCATATCTGCGTTATACATATTTGCGATCGTAAATTACGCCATGTAGTCAGTGTGCGAAGTCCGCCATATTAATCCCATAAGACCAACTTAAATACTCTTATTGCAGCGTCCGTGCGTCTCGTTTGGCGTCATAAGAGCTCAGTTGCACGATAGTTTGTTGAAAACTATCATCTGCAAGTCCTACTGGCAGTTTGTAAATCTCAGGGACTGAAGGACAAAGAACACCAATGTTGATTTGTGTAACGGGTTTTCTTCCACATCAGACCGCATTTTCATACAAGAAAATTTGATAGAAACAATTCTGAGAACTTTTAAATAGATTTTTATTGAAGTCTGAGAGTGTCTGTTTGCCGCAAAGAGCTCAGTTTGAACGCAAATTGGTGTTATGCATAATTTCCTAGTAAATGCGCTGTATGGTCAGTGTGTGACGGACACCATCATTAATCCATATAACATTTTAAATATTCTTATTTGGCAGCCGTGCGTCTGTTTTGGCACAGAGTGCTCAGTTGTACGCAATTGTGTTAACATATTTGAATAGTAAATATGCGCACGCCTGTAGACAGTTGGTGCGAAGCCACCATATTAATCCATATAACATTTTAAATAACACTTATTGCAGTCACGTACGCGTCTGTTTTAGCACATATGAGCTCAGTTGTAAACGATAGTTAGTTGAAAACCCAATCTAACTATACAACTGCTAGTCCTACAGTCATTTGTTAAATTCTCAGTGACTGAAGGAACAACCCTGTTGATCTTTGTGTTACGGTTCTTCCACAGACCGCCATTTCACAGATATTTGATAGAAACAATTCTTTTCAAATCAAGTTGCGGCTGTTAATTAGTGGGATTGTAAAATACTGTTGAGTTTGCCGTCTTTCAATAAGAGACTGTCAAAACTCTTACATACCTATTACATATTTATATTTCTGAACATGGAGTCGAACTGCAGGAGTATAGCGAGCAAAGAAGTGTGTAGGCGACATCTGGAGGAAAAAGTACCGAAGAAAAGCTCCTTCCTTTAATCTGTGGTGAGACAGTTTTAAGGTTCCATTCAGCGTTCCAGGAATGGGAATAGTCCAATCGTGCCATTCAACTAAAAAGATGGTTCAAAATAATACTGCCTATCTGTCACTTTTTAATAGTTGGGTCACACAGGTTTAAAGAGGTCATGCTGTGGTACAGGACAGGGATAGTGACTAGTCTGGACTTTTTTTCTGTGACTCTATTTTGCTAATTGTCTTGCCCAGATGAGCAACGTATCCCAGTATGTTCCTGTTGAGGATGGAAATATCCAGCTTCTCCCCCCCTGTTTGGGGTGTAAAAAATGAAGCTGTGTAGTTCCTCCTCCCATAGACTTTATGGTCATCGGCGATCTAATATCTGATCTCTTATCGACTATCGACTATCGGCAAAGATAAATTGCCATACCAACTATCGACTCAATAACGATAGTTGACACAATCGCTCATCACTACTTAAGACCTTAAAATTGTAGCTTTAAACATTCATTAACACAGAGATATTCTTAGAAAAAAATAGAAAAAGAACAAAATAGATATAAGAAATGGGAAAATGGGAAGATAAAAGAAAGAGACAACAACTGGAAAGTCACACATATTTTAACAGACCAGAATAAAATGCTAAGCTTATTAAAATGCATAAAATGTTACCCTCATTCATATAAAAGAACAAAATATGAAATTACAGAGCTCAATTTTTTGCAGCTCTATTTTTTGCTTCGTCAGCACCTGCTGAAAAATGCTGCTTCAGACATATAAATGTGAGTGCAATTTATATACCTTTTATTTTCTGATTTATGATCCAGTGAATAACTATAAGTGGGGATGGCTTTCTCTCTGGTTATTGTTTATATTCCCTTCCGTTCTATCTGCTGGCTGATAACCTTGAACTACTACAAAATGTTTTATGTGGATGTGAAATTTTGTAGCTTTATTACATTTGCATATAAATACGTGTTAGGATATGTTCCCATGGCACATTTTTCCTTGTGCAAAAATCTGCATTTAATCCGCATCAAAATTAAGACATTTGAATTGCATGCACATTGTTTACTGCCCCATTAACCTCAGTTGGAAAAATAAGCATGGAATCTGACTGGAAAGACATGAAGAAGGGACTACTTCCGAATAGTGACATCAGGAAATGGCATGTGAATGATGTAGCCAGTCTGGATGGCCTGCCAGGTTTGTGAATTACCAGAAGGATGGAGGTAGGAAAGCTACTGTTGAAGTATATTGGAAAAGATGTTATAAACGGGCACTGTGTTTTCAACATCTAACTTATACAATTTCAGTAGCAAGCCAACTGCCTTGTGAGATTTATACACTTCAACATATTATTCAGAGCTACTTCAGTTTTCATGCAAATTAGAAATGGTTATAAGAAACAGTGCCACCTAATAGGCAACAGCTCGGATTGTGTTATCCTCATTTTAACTACTCCCATGCAATTCCATGCAGATCCAGTCCTCTGATCTTTGGCCTACTCAAGATCTCTCAGCGATCACCACAGCTGCTTCCACAGATTCACTTCAATTTGCCTTATTCAGCTTCTGCTTCACAACATGAGGTCAGTAAATAGCTCTTCACTCTGCTTTCCTTGTGCAGAACACCCTTCAGCAGCCTTTGTGGGACCAAACTTAAAAGCATTACACATCGCTTATTGTCACACTTACAAGATAAAAGTTATTAAAAGCACAGTAATAAAATGTGGAATCCAGATGGCACCCCTGGTCCCTAAGATTTGCAGGTCACCATCAGGCCAATAACCATATAGTACTGTAGTAATATTTACATACACATCATAGCTTATACTGAAAACTTACATAAAAGTCCAGATATGCTTCTAATCTTCTGCTCCCAAAGTAAGTTTTTTTTTGTTTTTTATAAATAAAGTTGAGCAAGTGTGTCAATGAGAATGTATGTAGAACTTTTTTCACCATTTTCCCAATATAAGTTTGCTTCTTATAATGAAATGCCATATTCTCTTTTCATTTCTAAGCAAATATCCTAACAATAAAATTCTTTTTTTCTTAGTATTGCATCTCATTCCACATTATCTGTATTTCAGTAAAATTCAGACACACTCCAATATCCCCAACGTTTCAGCCTTTAGCTTTCTTTAAAGGGATTTTTGCCACAATCTTTGCTGAAAGTCACAGCGCATTCTGTTCTATGGGAGTTCCAAGAACAAACAGACGTGTTTCAAGTACAAGACTCTGAGCAAGTCTGTCTGGTTGCACCGTTGTTGGGGTCTGTTACCTGGTGCCTTAGCAAGTTTGCTTTTTATATGCAATAATAAAGTACCTGTTCATCGGCTCCTGGATCCTGGATTCCTTTGCGGTGCTTGGCGTTCCTGGATGCGCCACCAGATATCCCTTTTGGTTGTCGTTCTCGAGATAGGTGCATGTCCCAGAGGAGGGAAATGCACCTATAAGAAAATGATGACATATCCTAGCGATATGCCATCATTTTCTATTGTAGTACAACCCCTTTAATGTAATGATCTCACCTTGGGAATTCCTCAATGTGCCTATCATCTGGTTTCGATTTGGTTTCTTCTGTTGTGTCTAGCCTTCCCTCCTTACACATATTTCTGGACAGATTTCTTTGTCAATGACTCTAACTAACTTCTCTCCATGGTTAAAGAATCCACTCTGAAAAGGGTATTATTTCAGTCCTAATAATGGACTTCCTCAATATGCCAATGATCACATTCTAATTAGGTTACTTCTGTCATGTCCAGCTTCCCCTCCTCATATGATTCTGGAGAGATTTCTTTGTCAATGACTTGACTAACATCATACTTTTGGTACAGAATCTTAATGTGCCTATTATCTTGTTTGAGTTCCGTTTCTTCTGTCGTGTCCCATCTCCCCTCCTCATACATTTCTGGAGAGAGTTCCTTGTTGATGACTTTGACAAAGTTGAGGAATTAAATAATTCCCTTTTGACAATGGATTCTTTACCGAATGGTGATAAACATTCAGTAACCTTTTTTTATATCCACAAACCAATAAACTGCAAGTTACACAGGTGAATGAATACAAATGGGCTAATAAAAAACATCATGCATATCTAAGCATACAAACATGAACTTCACACTAAGGGTATGTTCACAAGGCGTAATTTCAGCACACATTTCGCAGTGTATTTGCGCTTAATATCTGTTGAGATGTGCAGCACAATTACGGTAATCCATAGCTCTCATGGAGAACTATTGATTACGCCTCGTCCCCCTGAGCATACAATACGATCATACTGTACACGTGGGAAGATAAGTGATAATAATAATGTCAATTATTCGTGCCGATTACGCACCGTGAGTAATGCATGTCAATGAGGCCAGCAGGCTGCAAATCACTGTATATATTGGGTTTCCCTGCTAATAGGTGGTGTTCCATCAGACTTGATAATAGAAAAGGAGTTATTCCTTCACAATTAGAAAGGGACAAATTGAGAGATTCGAAATCAGGTTTTTAAATAGTGTGTATCAAGGTTAAGTGTTATACATAATAAAAGTTAAGTTTTAGTGTTTTATAGATTGAGAACTGATAGAGTTTAAGGTTGCCTATGGCAAAATAGTAAATATAGTCATTAAAGAGAACCTGTCACATAGATTATGCCCCCATTGCTGAGGGCAGAACAAGCTAGTGACATACATGCTGTTTCCAGCGCTGTGTACCTTATTCTGTAAGATGCTGTAGTTTTCATGTATTTAATGCTCAAATCTGCAGTTTTCAGTCAGAAGAGTCATTCGAAGAGTCATTCAAAGAGTCTGTTTTTTTCAAACCCCGCCCACTTGAGGCTAGCCCCGCCCACATCAACTGATAAACCTATTACTTTGAATAGGTAGAAACATGTGAATAACTATCAGTGGGTAGGGCTAGACTTTGTGGGCGGAGCTAAAACCTACTCATGAATAAGATTTGAGGGGTAAATGCTCTAAAACTGCTGCATCTTATAGAATAAGGGACACAGTGCTGGAAACAGCATGTCTGACACTAGCTTGTGCTGTCCTTAGAAAGGGGGGCATAACCTATGTGACAGGCTCCCTTTAAAGCAAAAAGTCTTATACCCAGAACAGATGTAACCTGCATAAAGAGTATGCCTATCATAAAATAGCATGGAGCCTGAACATAAGTGGTGCTCATAAGTTTATATATCTTCCCTAGTAAATTTTCTACTGAGCACTGGAATGCTAACAGTGTTACTAATTGTTTAGTACTGGACAATACATCACACAGGCATAGGGTTCTGCAGCTAAAGGGGCCCAATTAAACTCAGAAATCAGGTGTACATAGTGAATGAGGGCGTTGCATAAAGAAACTATGGGCAAAACTATTGCAGTGTCCAAGGAAAATTAAATGCAAATCTCCAAGACAAAGAAAGTGAGGAAGAGCCACAAAAGAAGAAAAATAATTATTTTTATAAATATTAAAGCTTTATGTCCCAAACAAGCTGAAAAGTCTAAATGAAATGTGCTGGCATTGAATTATAAAACAAATAGTGCAATCAAAATTGAATTTTTTTTAAATTAATTTATGTTTATTATGTTTATTTTGTAAAAACTATAATTTATTTTAAGACAAATATTTAGGGAGACATGTATGATCAGGTTTTTCATTCTTTTCTAGCATCAAATGCGTCAAAGTGAGCCAGCTACGATGTCTAATGGGCCTAATGAATGTGTTCGTAAGACTGAACACTTTTTAATGCGCCTAGCATGAGGGGCGTTCTGGGGGTGTGTCACACCACGCTCGTAATATTCGACACATATATGAATGTGGTTTGGCAAAACTAGGCGCATTACTGCTCGAACAGGCAGACCCATTTCAATATGGTCTGCCTGAGCCTCAGGAGTCGAAGTGAAGCTGGATTTGCTGTAAGGGAAATAAAATGTTCAATATTTCTCAACTTACACCAGTACATTAATAAAAAGTAATTTATGATAATTATCAAACTATATAAAATTAAATTACTTAAATTTAGTAAAACATTTTTTATCATATAAAAGAAATATAAAAATATATAATATCCCCAAAAATATAAAAATTTCTCCTATAAAATGTATTTAAGACTAAAACTATTTTTACAGTACATAACCCACTACTGATGATGTTCAGATTTTTTAATTTGTAATTTTTTAATGCATTCAATTTGAAATGTATTTTTTCTGCTCTCACCCTTTATTCTACATACAGCAAGAGCCAGCACACCACAGGTCTTGCTGGGACCTGTGGTCCACCAAGCAAGATCAGTACCATAGTTTCTATTCACTGACATGCTATTCTAATGACTTTTCTTTTATTTCCAGCCTATCTATAGCCTTTATACATGTTTGGTGCATTACTTATGCGTCTAAGTTCCATAATGCATCAAACACACAGGCGAGGCGCAATGAACTTTAGACACCATTTATGAACACACAAAAACCACTTTCATACATTCAGGCGTATTTGACACTGAAAAATAGATGAGAAAATTAAATTAGTTACTAGTGCCATACATATCTCCTATAGTGCTACAGTTGTACAACCATAGGCGACATATGGAAAGGGGCACACTTTTACAGTGCTGCCATAACATTACTTAAGTAATACAGTTTATATTTTACCTCATAGCTTTACTGCATTGAATGTTAATTAAATATTGCTTAGGGAAAAAAATATGTTTTTCTATAATATTATATTGTCATCGTTGTTCAGTTAGAGTGGTTTTTATACATTCTGATTCATCCTCCTGTAAGCATACAGGATTTAGAATTTCTTACTTTATAATTAAGGTAATAAAGATTGTATTCTATGATTAGACTGAATGACACAAGCTCATAGACGCTGTCTGTGGTGCTGAAATTGGTAGTGTTGAAGAGACGGCTGAAGTCATGGATGCTATGCTGTGTAGTTGCCTTGAATATCACCCACCAGTCTAAACATTATACTTCACTTATATGTACACAAAGGGGATATAATTTATTCTGTGCGCAGATTTATTATTGGTTTAAATTTAGACAATTTAAAGGTGTTTTCTCACCACCATGATTAGCTGCAAACATTTAAGCAAAGGTACTATTACCAACTACATTGCTGTTCTGATTTTGCTTATTTTCACAGCTAGATCAGTTCTCATCTCCTGTCTGTGTACACAAGCTTTCCTAGGTTACCAACAACCTCTCTCTGCTCTCATTGCTTGAGCTACTATGAGCAACCATGGTGATAGCACTCCGTGTTATCAGCGGTACAGAGGCTTGTTTATTTATGTTACTGATGAAATGGCCCTATAACCGGTTCAGGTAGGATTAGCAGATCTGATATAGCTGATATGCCAATCAGTGCTGTAGACCCACCCACAACGTAACTAGGAAGTGGAAGCCTGAAGCTGGCAGTGAAAAGCATACTTTGTGAAACAGCATGGTGAGAACACCCCATTAAAGCTAGAACAGCAATTAGTAAGTGATTTATTTCTTTTTTTAAACACTTCTGGTGCCTAAATCCTGCTGCCTGCCTGTCTATTTGCCCCTATAACCCTGCCTGTCTATATGTCCCCTATATGCCTCTATGACCCTGCCTGCCTATCTATATATGGCCCTATATGCCTCCTATAACCATGCCTGTCTATCTATGTATGGCCCCTATATGCTCCCTATAACCCTGTCTGCCTATATATACGGCCCCTATATGCCCCCTATAATCCTGTCTGCCTATCTATATGTATATGGCCCCTATAACCCTGCCTGGCTACCTACATCCCCCCTATAACCATGCCTGCCTACCTATTATGTGCCCCTACAACCTCCAGAAACCCAGCCCGATTACCTATATGGGCCCTTCTAACCCCCTAAACCGTGCCTACCTACCTGTATGGGCCCCTATAGCCCCCTAAACCCTACCTATACGGGCCCCTATAACTCTCCTAAACCCTGCTTACCTATATGGCCCGTATAACCACCCTAAAACCTAGCTGCCAACCTGTATTACCCCCTATAGCTACCTAAACCCTGCTTTCCTATCTATATAGTGCCCTATACCTACTTAAACTCTGCCTGCCTATCTATATAATGCCCTATAGCTATCTAAAGCCTGCCTGCCTACCTATATGGCCCCTATACACTACCTACCCATCCTAATTGAGGATGCATATAGCCTATTTACCTACCCAGCTACCTGTGGCCCACCTACTGCCTAGTTAGTTACCTGGGGCCTACCTAAAGCCTACCTACCTATCTTTGGCCTGCTTACATAACTGTGGCCTAACTACTTCCTGTCTAGGGCCAACCTACCTACCTACCTGTAGCCTATTTACCTAATTGAGAACTGCCTAACTACTACCTATCTACCTAGGACCAATCTACATACCTACCTGTGGCCTAACTGCTGCCTACCTACCTACCTGAAACCTACCAATCTACCTACCTAGGGCCTACCAACCTATTTAATGGGTGTCTACCTGGCAACATGATTCTGAGGGGTACAGGCCATAGATGTAACACAATTTTCAGGGGGTGAATCCTCTTTTCCTCCACTCTAGGAGACTGGGCCTCTAAACTATTGCCTGTATCCACTCTGCCACCTCTTGGAAGTTTGTAAAAAGGTGGGAGGAAGGGAGTGAGGTGCTGGAAAAGTGAGGATTCTAAGATATTTGTGTCCAAATGTGCAGGGACGAGTGGTGGCCGGTCTGGACTGTATGCAGAAGAAAAGGGAAAGTCTGCGACTCGTCAGAGAAACATCACCTGTGAGTCACAAGAAGTAACTATACTGCAATCACTTATGTGTCTACAATGTCTGTGTACACTGGTTTTACCACAATATAATCACTGCATGGTGGTTATATATGGTCTGCAGAACCTGTGTACATGTATCTACCACTATAAAGTCACTATATGGCGGTAATATTGGTCTTTGCATACTGATTTTTATTCAGTAATAGTGTATAACTCAGGGGTATTATTCAATCACCATGTAGTGGTAATTTGTGGTCGTATTCTGGCGGTATAATAAGGTCCATATGTAGTAGCACTATTGGTACTGTTGGTCAGCGTATAGTGGGATTTGTTTTGTAGCAGTATTATGGTGATATCTATGGGGAGGTTATCATTCCCTGTATTATTTAGTAATGCATGACTTCAGAGGTCCCAGTAAATGTTCGTGGTTGGGGGGGTGACATCCAAAAGTTTGTTATGGTGCCCGGATTTCTCTTGTTATGCCTCTGGTCTGGAATATTTAGCTTATTAAATCTCCATCTATATGTTTAAAGTAGCCAGTATAATATTTGAAGAGAGATCACAGAAAATATGTCAAATATAAATGGCAATCTATGCACTCAATCAATATTCAAGTTGGAAAAGATAAAAGAAAAGATAAGAACAAATAATGTCAGACCCCTTACTTGAAAAGTGGATGAGGGAAGGCAGGCCCTCTAAGGGTATATTGGGCACCAGAATAATCAATTTTTAAAGCACTATTTATCTATGGGAGTAGAGAGGAAGGGAGATATGGAGATAAAATAGTGCTAGGCTTATGATTGAAGATAAATAGCAGACTTTACATAACAAGGAGTGATAGGGGAAAGATAAGGAAAGATGGAACAAGGGTGCTAAAAAAGGTATGTCTCAAAGATAAGTGCTGCACATGCCTATGTAGGGAGATATGATACCCTGTTAGCTGCTGTGTAAGTCTACAGGTAGCAATTCAAATTACATTTGGAGATTGTTGAAGGGCGAGAAAAAGGGCCCCAACCGGGTTTGATTGCCACTACACAGAGTTTTGCCATTTAGTCTAAGAAGTTAGTTGAGCACTATTGTGCCTGTGCATTTTTACTGATTAGGCCACGATCAGATTTGAGGTGAAACATGAAGACATTATTCATTTTACATTACATAGTAAGGGAGGGAGGATAAAAGTTGAAGGAACATGAGTGCTCAGAGAGATAGTTATGGCCAAAGAAAGGGATTTGCGGGGAAAAATCTGATACTCATTTAGGAAAGTGTTAAGGCGATGAAGCAACAAAAAAGGGATTTTTTTTTGTCAAGCTGGCAGGTGATACTATTTTCTTGACCTGAATGCCTGCATACTGTCCCTTTTAGGATGTGGGTTTTTTGTTGTATGGGATGGGGGACTATCCTTTATAAAAAAAAATTTTGTGGTTTAAAAAGTTTGTAATACAAAATGCCTTTTCACCACAGATGAATTCAACAGCTTCCAAGGTAAAGGCATGCAGAATTCAGAAGGGCTCTTTATCGCCAGCCATAAATGATACTGTCCAATATTCTATCATGTCTATCATGTGAAGTGAAGTGAGGCCTGTCACAAAGGGCTTTAATAGCATTCAAAAAAAATTTTCCCGTTTTGGGAAAAATTTACCCCCAAAGCCTGCAAAAAACAAATTTAGTTTTTTAAAAACCTTTTCCCCAAAAAGGGCCTCAAGGTCTTCAAAATAATCATCTAAAAAGGCCCTCTCGCTAATATGTTTTTCAAAGGGGGTAAAGGAAAAAAGCCCACAATTTTGGGTGAAAATCATCCTAGGTTTTTTTCCCCCCTTTCCCTTGAGGGTTTTATGATAAAATCCAAAGTCAGTACAGAAGACTTCTACCTGTGGTGGATTTTTGTTACTCTTATTGTCAGTTTCTTTTGAAAGAGCTTGTGAAATAACATAATTAACGTGTAACCTTATTTTTATGGAATAGTATGATTATGAGGATCCCAAATATGTATGGGTTTTTTATGCTTTACTTTCTTTATTATAACACTGTTTAAAAAATGCTTTTTATGTCATTATATTCTGAGAACCACAGCTTTTTATTGCTCTGTTGATATAGCGGTATATGGACTTGTTTTGGGGGATGAAGGGAGTTTTAAATTTGGGAAATTTGGGGGTAAGGGGAAAAATTATTATATTTTTATTGGGTTATTGTTTCGTCCTTTTGTTCTTTGATATCCCACAATATAAAAAACAAACCACAAATTGGCAAAAAAACTGACAGGCAATCTAATCGGCATACAGCCATGGTAGGCCTGGAGATCTTTGTTAGGTCACCTGCTGGGTTTTTGGAAAAACCCGTTTTGTTTTCCCACAAGGTGCGATTGGGAAAAAGGGGAGCCCCCCTCCCTTTCAGCAGATGCAATCGCCCCCTTTCCTTAAAAAGGAAAACCGAAAGCCTAAGTGGCTTCTAAACCCTTAAATCCCCCGGGGAATTGATTCTGTCTGATTCAAAAAAATTCACAGATACCTGTCTGTCGGGTCACAGTTTTCTCCCGCGTGATGATGCAGCACAGGCCCTCTGCCCACACATCAGAATCATGGCCATGTACATAGATCTGCAGCAACTAACCGCTGAAGATGGTGTACACTTACAGGATTTTATGCTAGGAGGTTAAAGGGATTTGCTAATACAAAAATGTTGTTTTTTTAATAAATCAAAAATCTATCACTTTTGTTATGTAGTTTTATTACATTTTTGCTGTACTTTTTGCAGTTCTAGATTAGGCACAGAACATCGTTCATTGTTGAACCCAAAAAATCAGATGACAAAAAGGGTTTTTGGAAATTTTTTTAGGGCAGCCCTTGAAGCCACACCACTTGGGTTTTGTTTGCAAAGCTTTTAACATGCGAGAGAAAATGGAGGCATGCACTGAGGTTTGGAGAGAGAAAGACACATAAGCACAGAAAAGATTATGTGGACTTTGCACATTTCAAACAGGAAATGCTGTTGATCAACTGCAGGAAAGGGTGGCTATATACAAATTAGCACAAAAAATACAGGAAGATAAATTAATACTCCATCTGAGATTTTTTTTGTGTGTGTGTGTGTCAGATAACCTCTTTAAGACTCATAACCTGATTAGATTTTCTTGTCCAAGAGGATCTGCATGAATTTACGACAATTACAATTAAATTTTTTCCCGAATTTTTGGACCTATGCTAAGTTTCTACATCTATATGCTGATATTAAATTAACATGAAGGCTTCTAGCAACAGATATTACCATATAAACGGTAACAAAGCATTACAGGGATAAAAAATCACTAGTTGAATAAATAGGATAAATAAGGAACAGCCTTACCCCTCCATCACTCCAAATAAACATGTACTGGTTGCTGATCAAAGGGATAACTATCATGTCCAAGGTGGAAGAAACTCTACCTGAGTCATCATAAAAAGGTTCTAAAAAGTAAAATACCTAGAAGCTAAGCCGAGAAATGTGCCCTACCCCATCTGTCATACATGTTTCTCCTCTGATCTATAAATAGCCCAATCAGGAGTAAAATGTACAGACAAAATAGCTCCCAAACTAACACCAAAAGGGATGCACTAGTTCAGTAGCAGCTATGGGGGTCACATAAAACATCTGCCTTTACATCAGCCGCCCAACCATAGGTGTAACTTTAGGGGGGGTACAGAGGGGACTGGTCCCCCCACTTTTTTCAGGGTGGGGGACGGTCCCCCCACTTTTTAGCCACTTCAATAAAAAAAAATCCATATGAAAGCATGAGAATACGGTAAGTGGGGGAGGACAAAGCACAGAGGAGGAAGAAGTTAACCCTTTGCCTGTTATATTTATGTGCATCAGAGTAGGTAGCAGCCTCAAGTGTCAGTGCAGAGTGAGACAGCGCTGATTGGAGTAAGCAGGGACTACTTCACCAACCAGAACGCTGCTCACAGTCCAGCACATTTTGTATTTGGGGCTATATCTTTCCCTTCCATTGTATACCACTTTCCCTATGCTCAGCCCTCATCAGAGAAGAAGAGAAGCTCTTGCCGAATGCCAGCTGCACCAGACTACAGGAGACAGGTAAGGAGGGGACAAGGGTGCCAGGTGTTGTGTGTTCATGTAAGTAGGGTATGTACTGTATATGTGAGATTTGTTTTTACTGTACAGCCATGTGTCTAGCCATGTCATGTTTTCCCTGCACTTACGTGCCGAGGAAAATGGAAGTGAATGGGGCTGGCCCTGCAGCATTTTTGAAGTATGGACAGGCCAGCTCTTACTTCTAAAACATCCGGTATATAGCAGCGCGCACAGTACGCCCCACTATATGCCATGTGAACATACCTTAAGAGTACATTCATGCAGAAGATATGAATGCTGATTCGGGGGCGGATTCAGTGCTAGATCTGCCTCAGAACCGGTGTCCAATCCGGCAGGATAATGATTTACATTATACTCTATGTAAAATCAGTGTCGTTGTTTAGATTACACTGATTTTGAGTATTTTCAGAGCGTACTGTTAGCACCTACAAAGAATTTTTCGAGTTGTTTTGTTCTCTAACAGCACTAAAGGATAGAAGACAGAAATCTGCCTCAGGAAGCCTGGGTCACTTGCTCGTTGGAATTCTGCATTTGCAAGCGCCAAATTTCTAACAAGCAAACAACACTGTCAGTGCTGAAAAACCGTCATGTGAACCCACCCTAAGTGTGTAGTGTTTCTGTGTTCAATATAAGTATATATACACACAATTTCTGGGGCACCTTGTCTAATGAAGTTAGTCTCTGGGGTACAGTGTGTAATGTAATAATCTCTGGGGTATGGTGTAATATTCTCTGTTGTACAGTATTTAATGTAATCTCTTAGGTACGGTGAATAATGCAGTAATATCTGGGGCATGGTGTGTAAACTAATCTCTAGGGTACAGTGGGTAATGTAGTCATCTCAAGGGTACAGTGAGTAATATAATATCTGGGATAAGATGTGTAATGTAGTAATCTCTGGGGCACAGTGTGTAATATAATCTCTCATCTATGGTGTGTAATGTAATATCTGGGGTATGATGTAATGTAATCTCTGGAGTACAGTGAGTAATGTAATTCATTTCTAGGGTTCAGTGTGTAATATAATACATTTTTGGGGTATAATGAATTATATGATTTCTTGAGTACAATCTACAATTCATTTCTAAGGTGCAGTTAGTAATGTAATTTCTGTGGCTACCATATGTAATAATTCATTTCTGGTGTGCAGTGAGTGATGTCATTTCTTGTGTATGGTTTGCAATTAAATACATTTTGGGGTACAGTACGTGACATAAGTGATTCCTAGGGATACAGTGAGATTGGGTTCTTTTATTTTCCTCATTGTCTTGTGTGTATAACAAATTTAATTGAGTAGTGATGGGGGGATGGGAGGGGTTAAGCGAAATCTGATGCATTGCGCAACATTTTTTATTTTCATCTAGAGGGGGAAATATTATAGGTGGGTTGGTTCGGCTTCATTGCCAGGGCTGCTTTTTAGTCCCAGTCCGGCTCTAAACCTCAGTAATTAGAGAGCCACTCATAACCTTACGGTTGCACCAAAAATGTTTGCCATAAGGACTCCACCCGGACCTGCTGGGGGAGCTCACAGCACTCCCTTAGACCTCCTAGCTGGGTTAGAGGAGGCCGCTTCACTGCAAGGAGAGGAGGGGAGAGAAGGAAAGGAAGGGGAAGTGAAAGGGAGGACGAGTGAAGGAGGGAGGAATAGGAAGATAGGAGATGAGAGGGAAAATTGCCCCCCCCCCCCCCACACACACACTTTTTGAACCAAAGTTACGCCCCTGCGCCCAACCACCACTAAACTTTGTTTTAGGCATTACTTAGTTTGGCACCCTATGTTTCCCTAATATCTCCCTACTTAGACACACATGCAGCTTATGTTTAGGTCATAAGTATCTTTCTGAGTGCCCTTGTTCTATTCTCTCTTATCTTTTCTCTCCACTACCTGTTATATAATGTCTATGACCAGGTATGGGTGCTAAGTAAACTGTTTAGAGCAAAGTTTATCTCCAATATTAAACTTGATATTAATTTGTCATTACATGTTTCAACCTCTCTTTACTACAAAAATGACATAGTGTTTTGAATGATAATTATTTCTTTGCTCAATACACCATCACCCCCTTCCAAAGGGCTGCTGCTTATCCTCAGCCACTTTTTTACCTACGAGTCCAATATTTCTCTAGCACTGGCTTGATTCTTTTCTGTACCATTACTAACTTGATTATTAATATCATGCTCAGATTGCCATTGTCTATCTCGGCCTTTGCATTATTCATGCCTGCCATCTCTCCTGGGGTAACATTATCACTTCCCAATCCTTATTCTTTTTCTTTTCCCGGCTTTGGGCTGAAAATTCCCTTGGGCTGTTGATCTTTTGCTTCTGTTTTCTTGACACATGGGGGCCCTCCCTTGAATTCTGTTTCCTCAATTTGGTTCTGGTCCAGTAATTCATTTTAAAGGGGAAAATTTGGAAAGAATTAGAGAGGGGAAAATTTGATTCTAACGAAGGGGAAATTTCGTTTAAAAATTTCAGGAAAACTTCGATTCTAAAACAAAGTAAAATTTGGGGGGATTCGCGTGAACGAAGCGTGTTTTTAAATTTGTTTAAAATTTTGGCTGCGAGCACAGGGCGTTACATGGGGAAAAAGAAGTCTGGAAGGAAGAAAGGGTAGCCTCCCGGGACATGTGCAGAGATGAAGCCAATCAAAACCCGGGCAGGATTCTGTGACGTAAACCGGGCCCCAAATAAGCCCCCGGGCACGACGCGGCAGCTCACCCCCAAGCTCTAACTGTGCTGTGTAGGGAAGGTGCTCCCGCGCTGGGGCTTATGATTTTCCATACTAAAAACCACTTTTATACGCGTTTTTTTGGGGGGTTACAGCTTGTCTCGAGCTGCTTCTCTTACGTTTAATTCTGATTTTGTGGGGTAGTGGAACTGAAGCCAGTGTGCGCCCAATTCTTGCACTTTACATTTAATGTTTTCTGCTCAGTTTTTTGAGCACGGGGGAATACCCAAGGGTGATCAAGCCTGTTTCTGTTGTTTTCATTTAAAAGAAAAAAGCTTTTTTTACAATCCAAATACCACTTAATTTTTGGTTGTTTCTTTTCCCTTTTGGAAATTTAAATCCGGGGGTTAAATTTAAGCTTGTTTTTTTTTGGTTTGTGGTCACAAAAAGAAATGGTTTTTTTTAAAGGGCCAAAAGAAGACTTTTTTGCCTGTAGCAAAAATTCATACCCGAAGGTTAATTAAGTTTTTCTGTTTTTGGGTTTTCCCCGAAAATACATGCCTTTTTAACACGCTACAAAGGGGTAATTTTTGGGAGCACATTTTTTTTGCGCAATTTACCCCCAAAGGGTTAACTAAGTATTTTTCTGCAGTTGTTTTCAGAAAATTTAAATGTTCTTTTTCACCGCCAAAAAGCAATTTTGCCTGTAGCATAATTCATATCCGAAGGGTTAATTAGCCTGTTTTTGTTTTTTATATTCATTAAAATACACACATTTTTAAAAACCCGGCACTACAAGAAAAATTTTTCCTCCCCATTTGTGGAGGCAATTTAAACCCAAAGGGTTCCCCAAAGCTTTTTTAGGGGGTTCATTTGGATAAATACAGGGTGGTATTTATCATAAAGATATCTTCATTAAACAAATTTCTGTAAAATTTTAGAAAAAAAACAGTTTTGTCAGACAGAGAGGTGGCAGGCTTTTCACATGCGAGTGGAAAGTTGCCCCCAAACCATTCCTCCCACCATTTTCACACCCCCCCCCCCCCCCCAAAAAAACCCCCCCACCCCCCCCCCCCCCCCCACGCCCCCCTTTTCCCCCCCCCCCCCCTCCCCCCCCCCCCCCCCCCCCCCCCCCCCCCCCCCCCCCCCCCCCCCCCCCCCCCCCCCCCCCCCCCCACTCCCCCCCGCCCCTCCGCCCCCCCCCCCCCCCCGGCCCCCCCCCCCACACCCCCCCCCCCCCGCCCCCCCCCCCCGCCCCCCACCGCCCCCCCCCCCCCCCCCCCCCCCCCCCGGTGGGGCCCCGTACTGCCGGTGTATCTAGCGGCCGGGGGTTGTTCAGCCCCAAATTGGTTTTCTTGTTTGGGTTGACTGGGGCATCCATTTCCCTCCCAGAGGGAAATCTGAAACCCCACCCAAAATTTTCGGGGGGAACGTCAGCCCCAAAAACCCTTAGTTGGCTTTTCCCCGGGGAAAAAAAGGGCCACGGCCTTCCCTGTCCTCAACCCCCACTGCCCATGGGTTTCCCCTCAGCCAAGACCCTTCTATTGGCGGGGCTCAGCCACTATACACGAGGACGAAAAAATTTGGGAAAACAGCCCACAGCTATTTGGGCAATAAAGAGGGGGGGGCAGCCCACCCCCTGCTTTTTGGCAGTATTGATGGGGGAGAGGGGGGCCGGGGGGTTTTTTTGGCGAGCAGAAAACCCCTTTTCCCTCCCAAAAGACCGTTAGGGGCCCGCTTTGACAATCAAACACCCCATAATTTAAAAACGTGGGGGGTTTGAATCCAGTTTCTGCTTTTACCCATTTGTTCAAATGCACCCGTATGGATTTTGAACTGAAGGGGCCCATGCCTACGGGAAAATTTTTTAAGGAATTGTTATTTTGCTTTCTGTCCCTTTGGGTTGGGTTTGAATTCAGAACAAAACTGGAAGGGAAAACCGAAAAAAAAAAAAAGGGGAACACTTCAAAACTGGCTTTTTTATGAAAAAGGGGGAGGCCCTCCCTTTTAAGGGTTTAAAAAAGGGGGGCCCCTCCCCTGTTAAGGGTGGAAAAAGGGGGGGCCCCTTTCCCCTTTTTTCCCGGGGGGAAAAAGGGGGAGGCCCTCCCCTTTAAGGGTGGAAAAAGGGGAGGCCCCCCCCTTTTAAACGGGGGGAAAAAAGGGAGGCCCCCCCCTTTTAAACGGGGGAAAAAGGGGGGGCCCCCCCTTTTTAATGGGAAAAAGGGGAAATGCCCCCCCCTGTTAATGGTGGAAAAAGGGGGGGGCCCTCCCCTGTTACCTTTTCATTTTTTTCCCCCCCTTCAATAATTTCCCCCTTTAATATTTTTATTCCGTTCATAAATTTTTCCCCCGGTTCAAAAATTTCCCCCCTTTAATATTTTTTTCCTGTTCATCAATTTCCCCCTGTTCAAAAAATTTTCCCCCCTGTTAAATATTTTTTCCCGGGTTCATAAATTTTCCCCTGTTCAACATTTCCTGTCTGGCCCGTGTCCCCGGGACCTTTCCAAACTTTAAACCGGGCCCCTTTCGAATCTCTGCCCCCCTTTCCCTAAACCTTTTGGCCTGACCTTTGAGTACCGAGTTTCATTTCCCAATTCGGTACCTTGCTGCGCCCCGGCTCCCACCGCAAGTATTCGCCCCGGGGTTAAAGGCGACCGGGGTAACTCCCGCCACAGCAATCCATCCCGTTTGTGGCGGGCCCTTGAAAAAACCCGGGGACCTATTTAAATTCCCGGGGCCCTGGCGTGGCATTGCCCAACGCTTGCGGGGGTAGGAAACCCCCTACGCTTCCGTGACAACAGGAACCAGGGGAAATGACATTATTCATCCCGTAGCCCTTTGGCGACTGCCAAATAACGCAGCCCCGCATAAAAGGGCCTGAGCCCAAAAGGCAGGTGTCACGCATGAGTTGCCACTGGCCAACATTAAAATTACACAGGGTGTTTCTACTGTCGGGTTGGATTTATAATTTAAAACCCTTAAAAGCCTTTTTTTGTTATAAGTCATTCCAACCTATGGGGCTGGAATTCCACCATTTTGGGAAAAGTCACAATTTTCCTATGTTGGGGGGCCGGGGTGCGCTGCAGGGTTAAAAGGGGGGTGGATTGGTGGTGTAAGAAAAAGGGTGAAGGGCAATTTCAAAGTTTCCCGGCCCCTTTTTTGAAAGTTTTTGCGATGGGGGTAAGACTTTAACAAAATGATTTAGCATTCCCCCCCTTTTGTGGGCTTCGTTCGCCCAGGGGAATATCCTGTCCACTTTGGGCCCTCAAAAATCTTTTAATTTTTTAAGCCTTTCCCCTTTCAATTTAATTTTCCCCCGTTAAAAATTTATTCTTGTTTATCATTTTCCCCCGTTAAAATTTTTTTCCCGTTCCCTCAATTTCCCCCCTTCCCAAAAATTTCCCCTTTTAATAATTTTTTTTTTTTTTCCTGTTTCAATTTCCCCCCGTTCACAGTTTCCCATCGCCCATGTTCCCCCACCCTTTTTGCTACATTTCCTGACCTCGAATCTCCACCGCCTGCCCTGACCTTTTGGGCCGGCCCTTTTATACGAGTTTTTGTCTTCGATTCGGTACCTCGTTTCGCCCGGGTGCCACCCCAACTTAGCCCCGTCAAGGTTTTCGACCTGGTTGGACCCCCCACCACAGAAATCCATTTGCCCTTTCGGGGGGTCTGGTGAAAACCGGGAAATTTCTTAGAAACCCCGTCCCCGGCCCTTCCTAACACCCCCTTGCGGTGGTCCGAGGGGGCATACCCTTTTCGTTTCAAGGGGTGAAGTGAATGCCAAGTTTCCTGGGGCCCGTTTTTTTGAAGGTGCAGACTCCCCCACTTTTAAAAGGGGGACTGCAGTTTCCACCAACTTGGACAGGGGACGGTCAAACTTCTGCAATTAAGGGGTGGCTAGACCATACGCTGTCCCCCTTGGAATCGGCCCCCGGGGGAAGGACTGCGGCCCCCATGATGCCCAGGACCAGAGAATCTTGGGCCGGTAGACGATGTTTTAGACAGGGAGTTGTCTTCGGCAGAGGTGGTGAACCCCAAAAAGGGGGCGCCTGAAATGGGAGGTGTTTCCACTGGGTGCCACACTGTTTGGGGAAAAAAAAGGGCCACCCCCCAACTGAAACAATATGGTGACAAGCATGGGTGTTGATGCGGGGGCCCTGGGGCCAACGTTGGGCCCTGTTTACGCTTTACTTTCTGCCCCCCAGATTCTACATATTGTTATGTTCAAAACCCCCCCCTCTGGTGTCTCGTCAAAAAAAAAATGGGCCCCACCCCCCGAGTAGGTGATTTTTTCCCCCAAAGCGCTGCACTGACTGACTGTTACCCCACTGACCCCTGAGGGCCCCTTTTGCCCACTTTCTGGGGCCTGCAAGTTGGTGGTCTAAATCGTGGGCCCTTTTGGGTTCCAAACCCTTTCACCCGGTTTCCAACCCCCCTGGGCTTCCGGCCCCCACTATGACTTAGGGGCTGCGCCACTCCTGACACCAACTGCTGCTCTCTTTTCCCTATGATAATGATGAACCCCCTTTTTCACTGGGGGGCGGGTCAGCTGATAGCATCACATGGGTTTGAAAACTACCAGTATGCTGATGACCCCCTTTTACAAACTCCGGCCCCAGAAAAATTAACTCTCTACTTCCCAAAATCCCAGATTGTTTCCCGTCTTTCCAAAAAACCTCCTTCTTCCCCCTCCCGTCCCTAAAACTTAATGTAGAGATTAAAGGAAGCTTCCAGGGCCCCCGGGGAAAAGGGTAGTCGAGGGTAGGGGACCACATAGGGTGCCCTTTTATCCAGGGAAAAAAAAGGGGGGACAAGGGCATTTGGGGTGGGCTGAATTTTCCTTTGGGGGCACTTTATCCTTGTTTTTAAATAGGCACCAGAATAACTTGTCCCAGCCCCGCCCCTTTTTCCCCTCCCATGTGGACGGCTTTAAACGATTAGTGTTTGCCTGTCACCCGCCGTTCCCCCCTGAACGATGTCGTGTTGAGATGGGGCGAATTTCCCGGGAAAATTCCCGGGTTTGTTCACTGCCCCAATTTTCTCGGGAAAAAAAAACTTCGTTTTCCCAAATTTCTTCCGGGTGAATTTAATTAAAAATTTAGCTATTTCCAGGGTGCACGAGCCTGCAGGGTGCTGTAGAACCCTTTTTCCCTGCTTAAAATATGGGAGGGGAGCTTTTATTTGGCCTTCATACAAAGTTGTGTTTTTGTATGAAACGCACAAGACAGCCGCCCCTCTTTGAATCGTTCCCCTCTAAAAATTCCCCCGGGGGACTTTAAAAGGGGGAAAACTGACCAAAAAAAATGAAAGGGGGGAAGGTTTGCCTGATAAAGTCTTTGGGAGCGACAGCTGGAAAAAAACAAGGAAAGGGGGCCCGGGGGCAACATTTGTGACAGAGTGTGGAGGTGGGCGGCGGCAAACCCCAGCAGCATGGGTCAGACAGTGGCACAATGATATTCTGGAGGGGGCAAAAACAGGAGTTTGGCCACAGGGGTGGCCCAAAAAAAACGGTGTAGGTTTCCCGGGAGCAGCCACAGCAACAGAAAGAGGTTTAGACAGTGGCACAATGACATTTTTGGAGGTTTGGGAAAAACCCGGAGAAGGGCCCCCGAGTGGCACAAAGACAGAGTGGTAGGTACGGGAAACAGCCACAGCAGCAGCTGAGGTCAGAAAGTGGCACAATGAAACAGTGTGTAGGGCACGGGAGCAGCCCCGAGCAGCGCTAGGTTTAGACAGTGGCACAATGAAAAGAAATGTGGGAGGGCCCCGGGGATCACCACAGCAGCAGCATGAGGGTTAAAAAACAGTGGGGACAATTTCACAGTTTGTAAATCAGCAGCAGCCCACCCGCAGCATGAGGTCAGGGGCAGTGGGGACAATGACAGAGTGTGTAGGTCACGGCATCAGCCACCCGCAGCAGCATGGGCAGACAGTGGCACATTGACACAGTGTTGGTCACGGGAGCAGCCAACCCACCCTACTCAGACCGTGGCACAATGCACAGTGTGTAGGGCACGGCAGCAGCCACAGCACACATGAGGGCCGACCGGGGCACAAAGACTTTTGGGGGTGGGCAAAAACAGGAGTAAGGGGGCCGAGTTGGGGCAATGAACAGTGGTGGAGGTCACGGCAAACAGCCACAGCAGCAGCATAGGCCGACAGTGGGACAACCCTTTGGAGGTGGGAAAAAAAGGAATAGGCCACAGAGTGGCACAAGAACAGTGTCTAGGTCACGGCAGCAGCCCACAGCAGCATGAGGTCAGACCGTGGCACAATGGCATTCTGGAGGTGGCAAAAACCCGGGTAGGCCCAGAGGGTTTTGGGGCAATGACAAAAAGTGTGGAGGGCATGGCAGCAGCCACGCGCAGCATGGGTGAATGGCACAATGACAATTTTGGAGGTGCAAAACAGGAAAAAAAGGGCCCCGAGTGGGGAAATGACACAGTTTCTAGGTCACGGCAGCAGCCACAGCAGCAGCTTTAGGCAGACGTGGCACAATCACATTCTGGAGGTGGGAAAAATGGGGTAGGCCCCAGAGTGGCACAAATTTCAGGAATGGAAAGGGGAAGGCGGCAGGACAACCATGAGGTCAGAGAGTGGCACAATGACAAGTGTGGGGGGTGGGTCTCAATTCCGTCCCTGGTAAAGTTTGGGTTTGGGGGCAAAATGGGGAAATGTCAGCAGATGTGTGGCATCAGGCGGGGGCGGCATCAGAATAGTGGCTGAGGCAGGGAGTTGAACCCAGACCCCATTTCCCCACAGTTTGGGGGGAGGCGTCATGGCCCGATGTAGTTTTGACGCATAAGGGGATTTTGTGTGGAAATCCTGGTGAACCCTGGGCCGGGTTCATCTTTACAAAGGTCAGGGTTCCAATTTCCCGGACAAGCGGGTTCTCCTTTGGGGGAACGTTTGGGCCCCCGCCCCCAAATGAAAAACCGCTCTGATGCCACAATACTGGCCCGGGGAGGGGCGCTTCCCAAATGGAAAATCGGCAAGTTGCGGGCCCCAACCAGTTTTTTGGTTCCCAGTAAACCCCGCGGGTCTTTAAATGGGGGGGCAGAGTGCTTTCCAAGTAGGGCCCCCCCCGGTCTGTCCGGTCCTGCTGCTGCTGGCGACTGGGCCCCCTCACTAGGCGGGTGAAGGAAGCTGCTCATCAGTGACTCCAGATTTAGGTTGCTGCTGATGGAGCTGGTACTGCATCGACCCCCCCACCTTCCCCCGGCGGCCGCGGCAGTAGTACGTTCGCGCTGAAGAACCCCCCGGTCAGACCTGTCAGGGGGGGGACGATGCCGCACATAGGCAGCGGCCATCTGTCTACGGAGGATTTCCCTATAGTATTTGAGTTTGTCCTCCCTCTCAATAGCTGGGAAAAAGGCTCCCATTTTGGATCGGTAGCGAGGGTCCAATAGGGTGGAGAGCCAGAAGTCATCCCTCTGCCGGATGCTGACTATTCGGCTGTCACTAGCCAGGCAAATCAGCATGCTGCGGGCCATCTGCACAAGTGACTCTGAGGGGCTCCCTGCCTCCATTTCCACTGTATACTGCCACGGTGCTTGCGGGTCATTGCCTCGTTTCCTCATCCATCTACCCCCTCCATGCCCCTACTCCTCCTCTCTTGTAAATGGGTAGAAAACCCACCATTTACCAGGCCCCAAATTTTCTTCCCCCTTCCCCCTCCAAAATGTCCTTTTCCCGTCTCCACCCCCTGCCCAGACAGATTTTTCAGCATCGCCCAGGAATGGAGTGAATGTGTTATTCCCCCGTAGTCCTGGCGACTGACAATAAAATGGCCTCCTCGAATGGCCTCAAAAACGGCGGGGTGCACGCATGAGTGCCATGGCTAACATCAAAGTTACACGGGGGTACCCCTTCCCCTGGTCATAAAAAAATCGTTAAGGCCTTTCTCTTTTATACAGTCGGTCCAAACATGTGCAGGCTGGTTTCCAAGGGGGTGGAACACAATATCGGGAGTGTGTTGGGGGGAGGCCCTCCTGTCGCTGCAACCGAGGAGGGTGTTCCGGGTTTGTGGGGGATGGATGAAGGGCATGCACAGTTTCCTGGCCATTTTCAGAATTTTTTCTGAGATCGGGGGAAGAATTCGGGAAACCTTTTCAAAAACCAGATTGACCCTGCGCCAGCAGGGCGCATAAACCTTCCCTCCTGGGGTGCACGCGGAACCATGTTCCCCCTTTTCCCGTCACCTGGTTCCGATTTGCGTTGGCGGGGGGAAAAAGCCACACATCGATTTCTTGCTGCATGACAGAGCAGTTCCTCCCCTGTGTGACATCTTTCGCTGGCAAGCCAGGGTAGAACTGGTGCACCGTGTGCCTACACATGTGGTAGGGGTGGAGCAGTATTGTGGAGGTGAGTGGTGGTGGTGGTGGGGGGGAAAGGGGCGGACTTGGGCAGGAGCCGCAGTTTGCAAGTGGAGGGAAAAGCCCCTTTTCCCTGTTTTAAGTTGTTGGTGGCCTGGGGCCGGGGGCACATTCACCCAGTGGGCCGAAAAGGAATGTATGGCCCTGACCGTAGTTACAGCTCCCGACGTTTCCCCGCTGCCTGCACCTGGAAACAAACCAAAGTCAAGGAGGGGCCACCTTCTGTTCTAAATATTTATGAAGTGCTGGTATGCCTTTTAGAAAAGAAAATTACGCTTGGAAACTCTCTATCTGGCTCGGCACAAGCCATTAGTTCTCTGAAAGGTGAGAGTCCACCATTTGGAAAGGGAGGGGCGCAGCCCAAAACTTGGACAGGGTACGGTCGCTTCTTCCTTAGGTGGTTGGACCATATGTTGTTCTTTGCAAACGCCTCATGAAAAGATGCTGGGGCCCCGGTAGGGGAGCATCTGGGCCGGGAGTGATGTCCAAAAAAGAAACAGCTCCCTTCTGAGAGGTGGTGGGCCCTTGATGGCTGCAATGGCATGCGTGCCATGGGCGTCTGTGTGTTGCTCGGGGGCGGATGGCCCCACATTTGAGCCGTTTTCCCCCGGCCACCGGATGGTGAGCTGCATGTGTTGACCAGGCCGTGGTGCCAACGTTGCTCCCCCGGGCCCCGCTTCCTTTTGCCCACAGTTCTAAATACCCTATTTGGCTCCTCGGTGTCTTAGCAAAGAACTGCCCCACCGCGAGTATCGGATTTTACCCCCAAGCTCCGCATGAGTGACTACTGCCGCCGTGCTCGTGAGCCATGGCCTACTTTCTTGGACCTGCGAAGCGGGGTTTTTTTCCCGTGGCGCTTTGGTCCGACCCCACATGTGTATCCTGCTGACTCACGGCCCAGACCCATTTTGGCTGCGCCGCTGCCTGAGCGCAGCTGGCCCTTTTCCCGACGATGATGAAGCCCTTGCTTCACCCCCCTCCAAGTGCGGTCGGTACAACATATCTTTTTTGTTTTATCGTCATGCTGTTCCCAAAAAAACCCGTCTTGGGGTGAGGGCTGACCCTCAAACATCCCCCCTGCATCTCCAATCTTACTTTGCCGCCTACTGCAAGAAGCAGGGGGTATTGGCCCCATTTCTTCGCTCCAGTAGCTGCTGACTGCCATCCTCAAAAATTTTTCAAACCTCGTATATAGTGGCGCTGATCCCAGACCCATAGTAATTCTGGGGTGGGGAACCCGGTGGGACGAGGCGGGGGTTTAGGAGGTGAGGGCCCCCGACCCCCTCCGGGGCCCTGCCAACTAAGGGTTGTGTCTGATGTTCCCACCGTCTTGAGGGGTTGTCAGATGTCATCTGGGAGGAAGTGGATGACCTAGTCAACCAATCAAGTACCTTTGGGTTGCTGAACAACACACGGCCGCTAGATGCAGCGGCAGTTGTGGCCTCACCGAGTGACCCCTGCTGCAAGGGTCCCTTGCTGTGCTGCGACCTGGATTGTTTGTGCCTCTGCCACTCGCAGGTGAAGAGCCTGCCACCTCTCGGGTCTGACATACTGTTTGTTCTAAAATGTACAGACACTCTTTGATGAAGATATGTGTATATGTTTAAATACACACCCTGTATTTGACTCCAAATGAACCCAGTAAACAAGCTTGGTAACCCTTGGATATAAATTGCGCTCACAAATGGGCAGGAAAAAATTTTGACTTGTATGTGCCGTTTAAAAACTTGTGTATTTTACTGAATATAAAGCACAAACGGCAATTTAAACCTTTGGATATGAATTATTCTACCCGAATTTCTTCTGTGGCGGTGAAAAACAAAATTTCTTTTATGAGTACAACTGCAGAACAACGCTTAATTAAAACCCCCGGTTGAGATTTGCGCAAAAAAAATTGAGCAGCCCAAAACTATAGCTTTGTAGCGTGTTACAATTTTCGTGTTTTCTACGTACACAAAAAAGAGAAAAATTGTAATTAACCTTTGTTTTGAATTATTTTACGGGAAAATTGTTTAATTTTTGGCGGTGAAAAAGAAAGGTTTCTTGGTTCACAGCAGCAGAACAACGCTTAATTAACCCTGGATGTAAATTGCGCAAAAAAAATTGAGCAGACACAAACTACTAGCTTTGTAGCGTGTTACAATTGCGTGTTTTCTACGTACACAACAAGAGAAAAAATTTTTTAAATTTTACCTTCGCTTGTGAATTATGGTTACAGGAAAATTTTAATTTTTTGGCGGTGAAAAAGACGGGTTTTTTTTGTCACCACAGCAGAAAAACAACGCTTAATTAGCCCCTGGATGTAAATTGCGCAAAATAATTGAGCAGCCACAAACTATAGCTTTGTTAGCGTGTTACAATTGCGTGTTTTCTACGCTACACAACAAGAGAAAAAAATTTATAATTAACCTTCGCTTGTTTAATTAGGCTACAGGAAAATTTTTTTTTTTGGCCGGTGAAAAAAAAACGGTTTCTTGGAGTCACCACAGCAGAAAAACAACGCCTAATTAACCCTGGGATGGAAATTGTGCAAAAGAATTGAGCAGCCAAAAATGAAGTGGTATATTGTATTGTAAAAACGCTGTTTCTTTAAATGAATACAACAGAACTGGCTTAGATCCCCTTGGATATTCAATGTGCTGTGAGCAGATAGCATTAAAATGTATATGCAGCAGCAGTGGACGCACATGGACTTCAGATCCAATACCCAAAAAATCAGAAATAGAACATTAAGAGACGCAGTCTCTGAGACAAGCTGAGACACCCACAAAAATTGCTGTATAAAAATCAGTTCTTTCAGTAAGAGCTATCACAATCAGCCGCGGCAGCATCTTCCTGATCAGTACAGTGAGAGGAGTGTGAGCTCCAGCGTCGCGCCCGGACTTATATAGTGCGGTGACGTCACAGAATCCCGCCGGTCTCTGATTGGCTTCATCTCTGCACATGTCATGCAGGCTATGCCCTTCTTCCTCAGTGCTTTGCCCCATGTAACGCCATGTGCTCGCAGCCATTTTATCAATCAAAAGCACACTTCGTTCACCCGAAGTCCCCCAAACTTCGACTTCGTTCAGAACCGAAGTTTTCCTGAAATTCTAAACGAATTCCACTTCGTTAGCATCAATTCGCCCATCTCTAGTTGCTGTACAAAGCCTGACCGCTCTCAACATAACCCCCCATTGCAACTCCCCTAGTCAGTATTTGCCCGCTTCTGCAAGAAGCAGGAGGTCTTCCCCACCTCTTTGCTGCCCACTGTCCTCAAATAGTTGGTCCTCACTGTATAGTGGCGCAGAGGCCACAGCACATAGTAGTTCTCTGGGTGTGGGAAGCGAATGGGACAGAGGTGGGTTGAGGAGCAGGTGAGGGGCTCTCACCTGTCCCGGGCCATGCCAACAAGGGGTTGTGTGTGACAAACCCACCGACTCTTGGCTGGGGTTGTCAGATGTCATCTGGGAGAAAGTGTATGACCTAGTGTGTGGTCAACACATGGCCGGTAGATGACACCGGATGCTGTGGCCTCGCAGGGTGACTCCTATTGTGACGTCCCCTTACTGTGCTGCGATCTGTGGTGGCTCCGGTAACCTACTACTGTGTTCTTTGACGCTATGGTAGGATCGTAGCCCTCAGCTTATTTTTTACCAGCTGGAGCTGGCATGACTTTATCAGGCTACATTCCCGCTTCAGTTTTTTGGTCAGTTTTGCCCTCTTAAGTGCCCAGGGAATTTTATAGTGAAGCGATTCTAAGAGCGGCGGCAGTCATATGCGTGTCATACTAAAACACAACATTGTATGAAGACCAAACCAAGCTCCCTCTGCATATTTAAGCATGGCACAACGTTCTACAGCACCCTACAGGTTCTGTGCAGCCTGGAAATAGCTGTTTTTTAACGCGATTCGTCCCAAAGTAATTCGGACCGAAACAAATTTTGACGGAAAATTCGCCGAAGTCGGTGAATCGAATGTTTGAGAAATTCACCCATCTCTAGCTAGGATACATTAAATGGCTACATGCTTATGTACTTTGATAATTGCACTTCAATGCACTTTATGTATATATAAAGGGGTGTTCCCATCCCATACTTTGATGGCATATCGTTATGATATGCCATCAAAGTATGGTAAGTGCGGGTCCCACCTTTGGCACCTGCAACTATCTTGGAAAAGGGCCACTGAAAGTCTCCATTCAGAACAGATAGTTAGAAGAGCTTGCACAAAACTCTTTATTCAGTTCTATGGTATTTCCAAGTACAGCCGAACGGTGTGTTAGGCTGAACTCAAAACTTACAATGAACAGAATAGAGAGGATAGAATGGAACTTATCTTTTTGTTCAACAACAGATGCAATATGGTTAAATACTTACAAAAAAAAAACCTATGCTAAATTGACCTTATAAGCAAATTTACCAGAGTCTGAATAGAGTGCTGTGAAGCGTTTGCTTGCTAGCATGGAAAAATTAGCACTATCAAGTAACACAAATAAGCTTCTACAAACCAGTGTCCAAATCATGAGTGGCTATCATCTTTTTGGTGGAAGGCTGATGGTAATCTGAGCGTCACCATGTAACTATGTGCCTGTCACTGAATTAGTGCTATACGCACTGTACTGCACCCTATATCATGTAGTCTGGGTATTAAAATTAGAGGCTAGGACAATCATTTTAGTGCTATGTTGCATGTAATGCGCCAGATACTGGCATGCGGGCAACTTAAAAATCTAGCGAATGAAAAGACTTCAGACGTCTGCAGCAGTCCTGTTCATATATGTTGCCCTTGGTGTCTGTTCAGATTTTCATATTTTCAGGGAGAGAGGGGCCCAGCTACATTCTGCTCTGACTGAAAACACTCTGTGTGAATGGGCGGAGTGCACAACCAAAATGGAGGCTAGCCACTACCCCATACAAACAATCCAAAAATATAAATTGATCTGAACAGCCAAAACAATTTTAAAGAAAATGATGTAGGTGCATGCTGGCGTGACAGCATATAATGCAAACAACAACAAATCAGCAGTACTCTACAAACACGAAGAAGTAGTCAAAGTGAATATGGGAATTGCATTTCTGCTGCTTTTGGAGACATGAAATTTGAGGTTCTTAGCGCACATTTTTTATCATTATTGCAGGAGCCCATCCGCAGAGAAAAGGTGACTGTTCAGATGGGAACCTACACCGACATTTTATCTCATTTCATGTCTGTTCAGACCTCTATATTTTCAGGGAGAGAAGGTCCCAGCTACATTCTGCTCTGATTAAAAACAGTCTGTATGAATGGGTGGCGTGCACAACCAAATTGGAGGCTAGCTTCTCCCCCATGTATTTTTCATGGCTTGTAAAAGCTTAGACACAGTGGGCAGTGATGGACAAGGTCCAAATGCAGAAAATTGTCTCTCTTCTTTCCCATTGGAAGCAGCTAGCGCTTGGCAGAGATGGCACCAACAAATGGAGCAGATGCTATTTTGGATTCAGAGCTCTAGCTCAACTCCACTCTGTTCAGCAACTGACAGGCAGCTGCACAGCTTTGACAGTTCTACATGGCCATTCTAGTCACACTCCATGGTCAACCATAATGCTGATGTGGCCTCAGTGAACATTAGTTTGACACCGCTGGTGTAGAGCATCATTGGGGAAGGATAGAAATCAGGACCAGGACAAAGGAATTTGGTGCCAAAGGCAGATAGGGCTGATGTCCACCCCTCACCCTCTTGGAAAAATTAAAATCCCTGGCCTGATGCGCGCTGTCTGTCATCCAAAGCTAAGTAAAATGGAAAAAAACACAACAATGCCCTTACTGCGGTCTATTAAGATGCATTTATGTAAAATAATATATTGTGTATACAAAAAGTATACATATCGCTGTAAAGACAATTTTCTTTGGATGACGCCACTAAATTATGGTCATACAGTTACCACATAATTCTGCTATACAAGTGGTAAAAATTATCAACATACTGTTTCAGCACAAACCAGTAATCCAAAGCCAATATTATCAGTTATCGCAATAAAAAGAACAAGTAATACTGCCACAACATGACCACATCACCAGCACATAGTGATTGAATAATACTGCCGTACTGTTCCTGAATATAAAACATTGTACTACTACCAATATTTCTGCCATAGAATGATCATATAGTGGTAGAGACCAGTTATACTCAGGAGCTCTGCAGACATATAAGTGATTAAAGTGCAGTTGTGTAAAATATAACACACAGGCTGGGGTAATAGTGAGAGGGAGTTATGTCAGTCTTGAGTGACAAGAAACACCGCTGGCTGACACCAATCCCCAGCACTAGTAATGAAGAGGCATTTGTCAGACACCTCTGTTAATAACACTGGAAAAAACTTTAAAAAAAAATCACAGACACAATTGAAAAAAACACTTTTTTTTAAAATAAACTCTCCCCAACACCATCGCTTTCTTAAAGAAATGGATCCAAGACTGGTCTGACATAGTCCAACGAATCCGTCATAGTCCAAAAGGGAAACCTGTAAAACACCTGAAACGCTACACTAAAATATAATAGGCTGTATAGGCTATTCAGTGGACACTAAAGCTGGGTAATAGCCCATCCCTCACAGCAACCTTCTTTCTTATTGTATCCTGCTGTGTGTGATAAAATGTCACCCAGCGTTTCTGGATGCTGAATAGGCTATCCTGAACCTGGGAAAGCTGGGTGACATCACCACAGCGGGCGCCCAAAAAAGCTGGGTGCCTGCTGGGGGATGGGGCATCCCTGGCAACAGTAATATAAAAAGCAGCTGACATTAGTCGACTGCAGACGCTTGCTGGCTCTTCCAGTACAAAGGAGTTGGCAAGTATGTTTGAACTGTTGGCATGACATAAGGATGCGCAAGTAGTTAAAATAACTGGACACGTGCCGTTAATCACCTGGACATACAGTGGGGAAAAAAATATTTAGTCAGCCACCAGTTGTGCAAGTTCTCCCAGTTAAAAAGATGAGAGAGGCCTGTAATTGACATCATAGGTAGAGCTGAGTGAGAGGCTCTACATATATCCCAAAAGGGATAACAATTCTCTTTAGGGAAATTGAATATGTAGACCAGCCAATCAGTTTTGTTTTTTTTTAGCCTTTTATACGTGCTCTCTACCCAAATGCATAAAAAAGTGCAACAGTGTCGCACAAAATATGTACACAAGGATATGATCTATCGCAGAACCACTCATAAAATAGTTGGGTCCCTGCTAAACTTTATATCCTGCTCGCTCTTCGAGTTAGAAGGCATCCGTAAGAGGTTACAAGATGAAATAGTCTCCTTTGCCAAAGCGCAGGAAGAGTTGTACTTGTCATCAGTCCGGGTGATGAGTCCAAATGTAAATCAAGGAGCTAACAAGGTGGTTTCTGCGTAGAGAACAGGAGTTGCAGAGAAGAAAGGAATTAGATGGCCACACATTCTCCTTCTAGACCTTGAGAGAGTCCCAGAAAGATACTGCATGCCTCAATCCTAGACACACAACAGTGATAAGTGAACTCACAATGACAGAAAAATGAAATAAGAGTGCATATATGCAGTTAATACTGCCTGGACACCCAGACATAATTATACAAATTCCTAATTTTTCCAGGCCAGAAGACTGGGGAATAGAGGTGTGTGCTCAAAGGACATGAAAAATTAAAATGCTATGCAATGTTCAATCACTCAATGAGTTTAGGCACCCAAGGGTCACAATTCCTGGGGCCCTTTGCAGTTAGGGCTTTGGCTTTGATCGTACGGCCAGGTTACTTATGGCCCACATGTTAAAGCAGGCCACATTCACCTGATACCAGCCCCCAGTGTGCACCATCCACTCTTACAGTATCTCACAAAAGTGACTACACCCCTCAAATTTTTGTATATATTATATTATATATTTTCATAGGACAGCACTGAAGATATGACACTTTAATACAATGTAAAGTTGTATAACAGTGTAAATTTGGTGTACTCTCAACACACAGCCATCAATGTCTAAACCGCTGGCAACAAAAGTGAGTACACCCTAAAGTGAAAATGGACAAATTGTACCCAATCTGCCATTTTCTCTCCACGGCGTCACGTGACTTGTTAGTGTTACAAGATTTCATACTGGTAACTGGAAGTTCAACGTGGCACCTCATGGCAAAGAACTGTCTGAGGCTTGAAGACAGTTTGTTGAAGACAAGCAGACTAAGGACATGGATTACTGTAACCATTTCCTGTGGTCTGATGAGAAGAAAATGAACTTATTTGGTTCAGAAGGTGTCAAGCATGTGAGGAGTACAAAGACAAGTTTGTCTTTCCTACAGTCAAGCATGGTGGTAGGAGTGTCATGGTTTGGGGCTGAATGAGTGCTACCGGCTGTGGGGAGCTACAGTTTATTTAGGGAAACATGAATGCCAACATGTACTGTGAGCAACAAATCCTCTCCCTTCAGAAACTGGGCTACAGGGCAGTATTCCAACATAATACCAACCCCAAACACACCTCCAAGATGACCACTGCCTTGCTAAAGAAAATGAGGATAAAGGTGCTGGATTGGCCAAGCATGTCTCCAGACCTAAACCCTACTGAGCATCTGTGGAGCATCCTCAAACAGAAGGTGGAGGAGCGCAAGGTCTCTAACATCCACCAGCTCCGTGATGTCGTCACCCAAGATGGTTAAAGCAGTGCTGGAAACTAATGGTGGCCACTAATAATATTGACACTTTGGGCACATTTTATCCATTTTCACTTAGGGGTGTAATCACTTTTGTTGCCAGTGATTTAGAACTCTGATTGCTGTGTTCTGAGTTATTTTGAGGGCACACCAAATTTATACTGTTATACAAGCTGTAAACTGACAAATTTACAAGGTGTCATATCTTCAGTGTTATCCAATGAAAAGATATAATACAATTTTCATAAAAATGTGATGGGTGTACTCACTTTTGTGAAATACTGTACATCAGTTTCATTCATTTGGCACCAGTACTCACCAAGAAGGAACTGATAAAAACAGATTTTTTTTTTTTTTATGTGGACCCCCTCTGCTAAAAGCTTACACATCCAAAAAGGTCTGTGCAGGCAGGGGAAAGGGAGTGATCACCTCTCGCCAACTGGGAATGCTGCAGGCCCCTAGAGAGGAAGTCTCCTCATATGAAGGACTGCATACCTCCAAAGCCAAGCAACATTCCCAGTACTCTTTCAGCCCAGACTAAGGCAATACCCCTCGATACTACACTTGATCTTGGCCAAAAGACTGAGAAGCCCAGTCAACCAGTATTCTACTCTGCACTGATGAGGGGGCAAGCACCCTGAAAAAGCTGTCTGCAAATGAATAACTGGTATTGCATTAATGCCACTCACATTGCAAATTTCAATGAGTTGGGTGTGAATTGAGGAATGCTATGCCAAAGAGGTAGCGCTGCAGTCCCAGCTCCTTTCCCATCAGCCTTTTTAAATATATGTTAAAATGGCACTGTAACACCTTTTCTGTGATGGCCGTATGTCTATTCTGGCCAACATTGGGTAGTTGCAGGTGTTTCTTGGAGGAGCAAAAAAAATGTAGTGCCACGGTAAAATATCCATACACCCTCCACATCACCTATGCTGGAATCACTCATACAAGTCAGTAGTCATTAAATCAGTCTCTTGAATTTCCCACATGACCAGTTTTTGCACATGCTTCACTGATTCTATACCATGCCTCTTTGAGCATATTGAGGCTTCAGAGTTAAACAGACCATTGTTATAATTAGCAATAGGTTGCTTAGGCAGAAGTTCACGCTTTTAACATCTTTGAGGCATTAAACAAGATAAGATTTCCATATTCTCAGATGAAATAAAGAGAAAACCTAAATGTACTTGAGGTTATAAAGGATGTGGCCCTTTGGCGGCTCAGGGATTTTAGTAGGTACTTGTCTTACCATTATGCTATGTTCATGTTGGAGCTGAGAACTATACATGGAGTGATGCTGCTCTTCACTTACATTCTCTGGGCAGACTGCAGTTTCCCATTCAGCATAAAGCCTGTTGCTAATCTCACTGCTTCTCAGCAGGACCGAGGACAAAGAAAGAGTAGCACATTCCCCTTTTGATTTACATGTAACCGACTTGAGGCTATGGCTAAAGAAATAGGCTGCCAATGTATTCATCAGTATTGCCAACATTTCTATCAAGCTAAGGATGACATGCTGCTCAACACAATGTGCAGGACCGACCGATCATTCCTGTTATTGTTTTTACATTACAGACATTGGGTAGGATCAGCCCTTCCCAGTTTTCTTACTAGTAATTGCTTAGAAATGAGGAATCTCACTGCAGGGTTATCACATTCCTGCTATTAGAGCCAGCTAATGCGAGGCAGAGCCTACATGATGTTAACCACCCATGGCACGTCCGTTTGCGTTTGTTTGCTTTTTCCTATATATTAGGAGCTTAGGAAGACAATTCATCCTGGCATTCTGTTTGTCGTGAATCAGCAAGAGCCATGGAGCAGCAGTCACTGGGGAGCCAGAGATGGGGGTGGCAGTGTAAGGTGAGTAAAGGTGTGAATTCAGCATTGGGGGTGGAGGGTTCTGCTACCAGTTCCCAAAGTATTTCACGGTGATTTATTCCTCTCTCCTTGTATTTATTTCTTTCTTGATGGAGGGACAGCCCCTGTAGCAGTTGATTCAGGGAGGAGTGGCTGGAGAGGGGGGGAGGATAGGGATGTGCTATAGATCATGCTGCAATAGAAGACAGCTTCCTGATGTATGGGGCTTATATCTTATTATTTTGGATTTGCTTGTATGGGCGTCTAGTCATTGAGCCTTTTTGCATGCACTTCTCTTAAGCTGTGAGTTTGTTAGTGCATTCGAATAGTCCTTCCTTTCTTAAGTAGTAAAGCAGAGACATTTGTTTGGGGTGGGGGTGGTCAGAGCTAGTATGCCTAGATCTCTGCATTTTACATCTACGTGTATGTTACCACTGCATTCTCTTTATTTCAGGTATTAACCCTCTGTCTTTCAACGTAAGAAAATGCCAGCTCCTGTCGGCTACTCTAAGAGGAGATTGCAGCTGCATGCAACAGAGCTAGAGAGGTTTGGGAATAGCCTAGACGTTTCTGGCTGCTTGGCTGCTAGGATTTTTGCAGTCTTCTCCAGTCATGTGTTGACAGCCTAAATAATCGCCTGAGACCAATGAAATACACAAAACTGTATCTATGCGATGATCAAGCCTCTTTAACAATGGAATTCACAAATTCTCGTCTATGGCTAAGACCTCATCAAAGTAGGGAAAGGAATTTAAGACAGGGATTGGGAGACGAGCACTGCAACTTTTAAATGCATCAAATCAACGAGATCAAGCCAGGCGGATTTATTTGACTTCTAGCATTTGTCTGCATGTCATTGAATTTCTACCTCCTGCTAGGGAAGAAGACGCAGCAATGGGACTAACCTAAAGTGGATTGTACTTTCATTGACAGAGCAGTCATCCGGCTTCATTCAGCTGTCTTGCTTCTTTTCTCCTGTCTTCAAAATGGTCAAGTAAATCATCTGCGTTGACCCTGATCCTAAAGATGGTTCAGGCAGTAAGGACGGGCTTCCTTCAAAGCCTGAAGAATTTCAGACATCACTTTCTCATCATGAGCAATTAACAATCAATTCATCCTGCAAGTAAATACAGCAGTGGATGTGACTGTTTAAACACAACTTTCAAGATTGTTTTCGGAATACCTGATGAGTTTTTGTAGACAAGCGCACCCATCTAAAAGCCTCAGGGTTGCAGACTTTGGATTTGCAGTGCATGTTTGCTCTGGTCTACCATGCATTGAGAAGTGAAGCAAACATTAGATTTCAACCAAACCACATACTTTGCACAGAAATGTTGCCTTAGTGATAGATAAGAGATGTTTTTGGTCAGTTCCAATACCCTATTGTTAGCTAAGTTTCTATCAGCAGCATTTTAAACTCTATGTTGAGGTTTTTTATGACTAGGGAGTCTCTCCGCATCTTTGTGATCCCTGATGGTCCTAGCCAGGCTCTGGGAGAGCCTCAGATCTCAGCCTGTGACTCTCCCCCTCCTTAGCTCCCTCTGCACTAGGATGTTGCGGAAGGCTCTGCACAGGGGGCTGAGAACGTGCTTTTCAAGATTGGGCTTTTTCATCGCTAGCCATCCAGTGTTTTTTGTATCAGCCCCAGTGCTGATCTCAATCTTGCTAGGGGCTAGTTTTAGTAGGTATAAGGTTGAAGAAAACATTGAATATTTGCTAGCTCCTAAACACAGCTTAGCCAAAATAGAGAGGAACCTGGTGGATAGTCTATTCCCAGTCAATCGCTCAAAACACCGACTATACTCTGATCTCCAAACACCTGGGAGGTACGGCAGAGTCATCATAACATCATCCAGGAGAGCAAACATGTTGGACCAACACCACACGGATCTCATTTTGAAGGTAATTATGCTGCATAGGCTTGCTTCTTCAACCACCTGTTAGCACAGAGCTATTTAGCATATTTATACTGCTCTCTAGAGATGCTGGACAACAATGTCAGCTTAAAAGACGAGGCTGAAGTTGGTTTCCTATTCAGCAGTTTCCTGTTCACAGGAATTGTCTTTTTGTTTTTGTACTGTCTCATTAATAAGGATAAGTTATTTGGATAATAAAATACATTGAAGCAAGATGCCCCAAGGTGTATACAGTTAAAAATCACATCAAAACAGAAATAACTGAGACCAAAATAAGCATGCATGTGTCTTAAAGGGTTAAAAGACTCTGGGCCACTCGTCTCATATTGCAGGCACATGGATAGGGAAATCCCTCATACAAATCTGTCAGCTCTATCCACATCCAAAATAGTTTTAGACATAAAAAATATCATCAATGACACCCACTTAGGCTATGTCTACACAGCACAGAAATACCATTGGATTTTCGTCAGTTTCATTATTTTGAAACCGCTGAAAAACCAACGGTACCCTGTGCTACATAGAGAGCAGTGAAAAACCCATGCTGTAGTCTATATAGCAAAAGCTTATTACCGTCACGTTAAAAATCTAGCAGAATATACAACATGTTGTATATTCTGCTCGGATTTGCCGTTGGCCCCATTGGAGGGCAAATCCAAAAACTGACCGCGGATTTTGCACAAATCTGAGCCAGAAACCGCGGTCCAGCCATGGTACAGCAATGAGACCTAGCCGTACTAATTTCCTTACTTCACATGTATTTTTAAAGGGTTAAATGACTCTGGGCCACTTGTCTTATACCACAGGCACACGGATAGGAAAATCACTTACACTAATCAGTTAGCCCTATCCTCGCCCAAAATAATTTTATGCATAAAAAAATATCACCAGTGACACCCACTTACTAATTTTCTTAGCTCACAGGTGTTTATAAAGGGTTAACTCTGGGCCACGTGTCTCATTATACAGGCACATGGATAAGGAAATCCCACATACAAATTACTCAGCTCTATCCTGGCCCAAAGTAGGTTTAGACATAAAAATTTGTATCAATGACGCCTACTTGTTAATTTCCTTACGGCATTGGTGTTTTCAATGGATTAAATGAGTGGGCCATTTGTCTCATACTGCAGGCTCATGAACAGGGAAATCCCTCATACAAACAAGTCAGCTCCATCCTGTCCCAAAGTGGTTTTAGGCGTAAAAATTATTATTAGTGACACCTATCTTCTGATCTTGGTAAGTCAAAGGGTTTATATGACTTTGGGCCAAAACTATCAGATCACTATTGGATACCGCATATTAATTTCAGTTGAGTACATGGTGATCCACTGTGGTTTTGGGTATAACACATGCATTAAAATGCGTAGACATCTATAATTTATTGATTTGAATAATAGGTGTTTTCAAAGGTTTAAATGACTCTGACACTGATATCATACTGTCAACACACAGAGAGGGTTGTCCCACAGTATATACTGGCCCACATTGGTTTGGGTTATAAAAAAAGAACTTCTAAGTAAATAGCTACATTTTACTGATGTAAGTAATGGTTGTTTTTAAAAGATTTTGGGCTGCTGATATCACAAAGCCAGGACACAGATAGGGATACTCCATATCAAAATCATTAAAATACAGGTTGGCTCAACATAGTTAGGTTCTGTTCACATTCATGTCAGAGGTTCTTCTCGCATGAGCTACAAATAAGGATGCATAGTTCGAAACGCGTCAGTGTTACCGGCGCTTCGCAGGAAAGATGTGTTGCTATAGTATGTGGACTATGTCCTTCTTTTGTTATTTTAAATTGCCTTAATAAATGAGAAGTTTTAATGCATTTGTGATCCGGATGTGCAGCTGGTTTATCCAATTCTTCTCACATGCAGTACAACACTAGATAAAGTAAATGAAGGCTACCACACAAAACCCTATGTACCATATTATAAGCCACTGGTCACTAGTGGCTGCCATCACATGACCTACACTGTTGGGCATTTTGGATACAGTTGTGAACAGGAGTCAAGACCCTATTAGACAGAGCCTTAAATTTCTTTAGGTCACTGATCCCACAAGACACATAGATGTGGATCTAGCTTTATATGTCTTAACTGTTTGTAGTCAAGTATAGTATTGAAAAACACTTGAATAGTCAATATACAATGATATAAAAAGGTAGTGCAGGTGACCTCAGTGATTTGTGTGGTGTAATCAGTCTTTTGTTGTGTGATTTATTATTGCTCTTCACTGTTATTTTTGCAGTTGTCAAATATTACAAGATTCCACTATTCATATGTATAGAGTTTTTATTTATTGCAAACATGATGAAATGCACTTTTTTTGGTTAAGAAGCACAACGCCATTTTGGAAAACAAAAAATTAATGGGGCAGGTTTGATACCAGAATTCGAAATCGGTTTACAACCAAAAACTGGAATGCATGTCTTAATTTCCCATAGCAACCAAACAGAGCTCAGATTTCATTCTTCCAAAGCAGTATAGTAAATGAAAGCTAAGCTGTGTTTGGTTTCTAAGGGCACTCTTACTGTTAGGTTATGTTCACACTGCTTAAATTGCTCATTATTTCAGCGCGTATTTTGCCACGTATTGCGCTTTATATACAGCGAAATGCGTGCCACAATTACGGTGATTCATAACTCTCATAGAGAGCTATGGACAACGCGTCGCCCCCCTGCGCCTACAATACGATCGTATCGTACAGCCGGGGAGAGAAGTGAAATGTCAATTGTTAGCGGCGATAATGTGCCACTGACAATGCATGTCTATGGGGCTGGCACCCGGCTGGCCCCCCCCCCGCCCCCCCCCTGCTTTGGAATTACGCACTGATGAGCACGTGGTTTCAAAACACACGGCGTATTACGGCGTGTACTATACGCGCTGCAATAAGCCGTGTGAATATACCCTTAGACAGGTTTGATAAATGGGGCAATGGAGGGAGGTGGATTTGTTAAGACTGTCTGGTATTAATGAAGAGTAAGATGTATCAAATATAATAATGCTTTAAACATTAAGCACTTCTTTCAATGTCCATGTGCCTGAAAGGCAAAATCTACACCACGTATGGCCTGAAAATTTTTATTCCCGCTTTCTGGCAGGAATTATAGTAAATGTGTCGGGTTGTGCAAGGTCACGCTCCCTTTTTATACTCCAACAATTTTTTATAATCCCTTACCCACACAGGACGTATGGGTACGTCCTGGTGCCAGTAAGGTCTTATATAGCGGGGTTATTCTGTAAGGCTTAGTACACACTACGTTATTTTGAATGGATGACAGATCCATTATCTGGTGGTGTGGCATAATGAAAAACATATACGTTAATTTGTTCATAGACTAATGTAAGTGGACGAATGTGTTCGTTTTTACATTATCCATCAAATATCCATTCAATTTTAACAAATAGAAGACGCAGGTGCTACGCTTTTTCAAGTTGAAAAAACGTGTATGTTGTAGTATATTTTTTGTAAAGTGCATATCAATAGAAAATGTATACTAGTGTATGTGCCAATATTGTAAACGTGTATGCTTGTATCTGTCAGAAAAATATAAACAAAGCTACACAATCAAATTGCAAGGAAAACAGGTGACAGCCAAAAGAAAAGCTAGTAAAAAAAAGTCAAGCTGGTGTCCGCTGCTAATTGCAACTGACACCCACCGCTAACAGTAGGGAATGGAAGCCACTCCATTCCCTATTGATTAATCTTCTAGACGATCACGGCCATGGCATCTAAATGTATGAGAAAGGGTGCCTACAGCTTTCCTCTCTGCGATGGCACCACCATCCATCAACATGCCGGCTGGAAGCCTTATAAAGGTTTCCATCGCCATCATGTTTGGCTTTCTATTACTTTCTGCCTCATGAAGTGCTAGAACCGCCATCTTTGAACACTTTTCTGCATTGTTTATACTATGCAGAAGGGTGTACTAATGATTTCGTCCCCTAGTGGTCAAGTGCGATAGGGTATTCAAAGTTCATGTGAAATTTTTTTTTAAAAAGTATAAGCATAAATATATATTTAATAAATATAAATATATATTAAAAGTTCAAATCACCCACTTTCACCATTTTACACATAAAAAATAAAATTATAAAAAAGTTTCACATATTTGGTATCGCCACGTCCATAAGCATTATTTATCCCGAACACTGTAGAAGAAAAAAGATTTCAAACAGCAAAATTATGTTTTTTTTGGTCATTTCATGTCTCCTAAAAATTGGAAGAAAAAGTGATAAAAAAAAATTCACATCTATCCTAAAATGGTATCAATAAAAAGTACAGTTCAACCTGCAAAAAATGTACTCTACTCAGCGACATAAGTACATAAAAAAGATGTTGGTTACAGAGAATGGCACTGTGGTGCAAATATACGGTCAGAGAGAAAAGCTTTGGATTTTTTTATGGTACTAAAACGTAACAAAAACCCTATATATTTGGTATTGCCGGAATTGTATTAACCTGCAGAATACAGTTAACACATCATAATTTTTTAGTATTCTTTAGTACCGTCAATGAAACCATTAGAAAGTAAATTTTGTCCCACAAAATAAAAGCCTTCACATGTCTATTTAGAAGGAAAAATAAAGAAGTTATGCCTTTTGGGAGGCTGTGAGGAAAAACTTAGAGCCATATTATTATGACCGCCGGCCAGGAAGAGGTTGAAAGGAATCTAGTGTGAAAAATTACATAAAAATAAAACCTTACATATCATGAAAAAAGGCAAAATAAAAAGTAGAAGAACTGTAACCATTTTTATGCACAAAACCATTTTAAGCCTGGAGTTACCCTTTTAGGCGAGCCTGGAATTAATTTTGATACAGGTTGTTCCTGTCTGTGTTACTCGACACAGGTCACTTCACCCTTTTAAAACGTAATTTATTTATTCACTATTATGTCCAAAACAACTTAGGCCTGCTAGCCAGAGCTAGAGTTCAATGATTTTGATGCAGAACATGCATTCGATATGGTTGCAGTACGATATCTGAATGCTTATTCCAACGATGTGCCTGGGTCCTGTTGCCTTCTCTCTCTGGCCAATCAGAATATCACCACTGCAACCTCTGATTGGCTGCAGCCTTCACATGACATTGCCAGTGCACTCTTAATATGTACTTAGCTTCATTCTTATTTTTGTTTAGTTTTCCTTGTACATGGGCAGAACCCTTCATTTGATATTTTGTGGTGCCCGTCTCTTATTCTTTTTCTGATTTTCATATGGGACATTCCTATCTATGTTTTTTGATAATGTAAGTTCAGTGACCAAAGTCACTGAACCCTTTTAAACTCATGTTTTATATTTAATGCAGTAGAAAAGGGCCATCTGCCCACTTTGGTGTTCATTTTTGTGTCAATTATTACTGTTTTCATGTTGCTTTCAACTGCATTCATCCCAGGGCACCATATTCCAATGTAATTTATCATCATTATCTTTAATGAATCAGTAAAAAACTGAAATACATTTCTGGTGTTTAAGAAACTACTCTATAAGAAATTGAATGTGTTAGAAAGCAGCTTCAGCATGGTGATGGGTATTTATTCCAAATTGTACAATACTTCCAATTTGTCACGCAGTTAATTAAATGAACTAACATCACAACATCATTCGGGTTACAGAACATTTAGCGCTTGGTAATCTAACATAAACCACTCTTTGGTCAAACTAGTGCAGATGTGCAGTAGACTGAAAAATACAACAGATTAAGGTTAATCTAGATTACTTGTTCACAAACTAAAGCAAAAAGCACTGCTTACAATATACTTACTCTTATCCCCTTAAATGACAGAAACTACTGCATGTGAGGCAGACTTTTGGATTACAGTCAGGGCCGTATTTAGAGTTCATGTTGCTCTTAGCTCTTTTAGTGTTTGTGTCACCTATTAATAAGTCAGACAAGAGTTATGTTCACACCATGTTAAACATAGGTCTCTATTCACACAACAGAGGCCATACATTTTTTATTTTTTTTTACTGTTGAGGAAAGTTCAGCATACTGCCATAGATGGTAGGTGGATCCTGCCAAAAGTAGTCGGTTTTGCTGACATTTACTGAGAATATGTAGGCACCTTAAATTAACACAAGATATTGTTGTGAGCCCTTTCCTCCACCCTTTGAACATTTGGCCTCTTGTGTCTCCCCTTCCCTGAGGGTTATGTCATCTGTAGCTTGTACAGTGTGCTTCCCCCACACCCCTTGGCCCCTTATCTAATTTATTTCATTAATTGATTTGTGAAATTCATCTGTCAAAGTAAATTCATTCGTATAATTTCATTCATTTGTCAAAATAAATAAAATACATATAACAAAGAAAAATGCAAAATAAATATAAATAACTTACAGTGAACAACAGACAACTCTATGGATCTGGAAAAGCGGGGACTTTCCAGATGTGGATATATACAGTGGTGGGCCCTTGTGCAACAAATGTTTGTAGGCCCCCACTTCTTCTTAAGGCAACTTAACCTGAATCTTGGACCATAACATACTTTCTAACCCTCCTGTTTATTTGGGGAGACTACCAGAAACCTGTACCCAAAAGTGGTGGGATTTATGCAGAACCTGCCCCAAAATTGCTGTTCCCAGGTGGATTGAAGCTATTCCTGAATTTTATTCTGAATTGGGAAAAAGAAGGTTGCCAAGTATGCATATGGGTATACATATGAGAAATTTAGATTGCTATAGTCATTGCTGAAAAAATGTCAGGTGCCTACAAGATAAGATGAATAAAATCCACCTCCTTTGGTTTATGTTACTTCCATAGCAGTTGAGGGGGTCCAATTAGGTACAAGAACATTGTTCCTTTTTGTAGAGGACAAATAGTTGGAGTTTTTCTGTTATCTAGCATTACTATGTAGGTTCCCTGATATATCGTAGTATTATTTATACTTTAATTATCGCTACCTATGCTTTTAGTATATTTTCATTAGGTGGTAGGCTCCCATCTCTTTTTGTCAAAGGGCCCTGTGAATTCTAGTTACACCCCTGCTAGCAACAGACCATCCTAGCCTATCACTAGCTTCAGTGGTCATTTTAGTATGTACAATATATTACCTAAAGCCTGAAAATTCCATTTAAAACTTTTATGCTGCAGCTGCCCTGGTAATGAGGCTGCCGATGCCTGCACATTTTCATGGCTGGAACCCATTTAAGTAAAAATGTAATAGAAAGGGTTGGAACGAGCAGGAGTTGTTCTTTTCAGCATTTTTTTGTTGTTGTTGCTTTGGCTAAGAAAGAGGGGTCCCATGTGAAAGAGACATTCCCTATGATATTCATATGCTCTAATGGGGCATATGAACATCTCCAAACTATTTTTTTTTTTAAATGTTTAACATTTTTAATATTAGTCGCAATTTTATTTACAAAATTTGGGTCACAAAGAGTCAAAAATGACAATGCAGTGTTGTGTTCAAAGCATAATAGTGAAGCTTTGTGACCAGATGGTACCATAACATTCAAACTCCTTTTAAACAAATTCCTACTTAAAATGTACATAAATTGCACTATCTAGAGTCTGGAAACCAGTGTAACCAGTACCAGGATAAATAATGCATATGCAGTGTCCAGAAAGGCCAAAGCCAAGATAACCAGTATTAGCATCAACAATGTAAAATAATTTAAACATGTAGAAAAAGGTAAATAAACCTTATTAAAAAAAAATATATAAATATATATATATATATATATATATATATATATATATATATAATCCTATTTTGATAATGCTACTATTCATAGATAGAGACTACCATTACCTAGGTTGCCCACCACCTCTCTGCTCCAGTACTGACTGGACTGGTGTCATCACCTGCTGATTCGTATTAGCAGAACAGAAGTTTACTGAGACAAAATTTAACCTTTAGAATTAAACATAGACAGACTTCAGGAGACTTGCTCTGTGCTGCCAGGGCTGCAGAGTGACACTGTTGTCTTTGTATGTAAATACATAGATAACAAAATTGCTTTAGAAAAATCACCATATTCATCTTGGCAGCATTGTCACATGACACATACAGCTGTGTTAGCTTACATTTATAGCCAGATATCCTGTTTTAACAGTGTAATTATTTTCAATATGCTTCCATAGCCAATTTCCCTCAAACAGGCTCAGCTAGGAACAGGAGCTAGCAGAGCTGAATTGACAGTCAGTGCTGTTAAAATGGAAGCCTGTTTGGTGGAAACAGACTAATGGTAAACCCCCCCTAAGGGCATGTCCCCATGGCACGGGTTTTCTGACGTTTTTTCAGAAGGTTTGCAGTTTGCAGTTTTGTCCAGTGCCGTGGGGATGCAGCCTTATGTCTAGATACTACCATGCAGTTTATAAAGGAATCTGACTTGCCTCCACATGCTGAGCTTTTTCTCCAGACTCCCAGTCCATTTTCTCCCTCTTGCCTCTGTTCTGCCTTCTTCAAGCAGTTTTATCTTACAAATCTCTTAGACACTGGTCACAGACATTAGATTAGAGCTTAAGAAAATATGGGTCCTGAGACCTTCTTGTCCTCAGGCCTATCCAGACTTAAGGTATATGCTGGATGATACTATAGACATTTTTGGAAATCATGGGAGAATGGACCCTTTTTCACAAACTTTGTGTAAATAGTTGGGATGGGGCTCCTGACTTACTTTGTTATGTACAGCGCAGACTGTGACAGTATTTCCTAGGCTCAACTGTGTATGTGTGCAAGGCAGGCAGTGCTAATTAGTGGACAAATTTAGTAGACGAAAGCCCCTGCCTGATGCTCCATTGAGCAGCCTTTACTTTGTCCTACAGTGTGATGCAGCCTGTACACATATAATAATAAATGCTTCTTTATTTGTTTATCCATATAGAAAGAATAGTAATGATTTAAACTTCCTAAAAATGCAAATAGCTAGTCAGTCTCTTTTGTAGCTTAGCTCAATACATCTATACCAATATACATAGTTTTATACATTATTTTTGTATTATTTTTTGTAAGCATTGTACACATTTTTTTAGAAGTCTTGGAAAATATCAGATTGTCTTATGGGCAATTCAGACCCACTTTCTAGGAATCATTGCTCCATTTACGTTTTTTATTTTCCTTCTTTTTTTGTAATAATGCCATATTATATTCCTCTGGTATACTTTCATTTTTAATTATTTGAAGAATATGCAACTGAGATAGCCAAATTATTGGAACATAGTAGCCTTAACTCATTTATCTCAAATATACTGACACCCCATGTCTTGCAGTGTATTAGATTTTTTTATTAGCTAAATCTCTAGTTTTAAAGTTACTTTGGCTACAATGTTAACAAATTGCTATTATTATTGATGGTTCCCTGATGTATTGTTGGTTTGCTATTACTGAATAATCCAAGCACAGAGCAGAGAATCCTCAAGCAAATAAAGGTCCTCATGGATATGCTTAGATCTCACAAGAGAATTTAAAGGGGTTTTGCCAGGATGCGAGTTTCTTACCTTCCTTATCAGCACAGAGTAGAATATAAACAAATCATTAGAGATGGGCGAATTTCCCGAAATTTGGTTCGTTCACTTCGCCGGATTTCTCGGCAAAAAATAACTTCGTTCCGAATTACTTCGGGACGAATCACATTACAAAACAGCTATTTATAGGGGGAATGTAGCCTGATAAAGTCATGGCAGCGACAGCTGGAAAAAAACAAGCTGAGGGCTCAGGTGGCAACATCAGTGACAGAGTGTGGAGGTGACGGTGGTAGCCACAGCAGCATGGGGTCAGACAGTGGCACAAATGATATTCTGGAGTGGCAAAAACAGGAGTAGGCCACAGAGTGGCACAATGACACAGTGTGTAGGTTACGGCAGCCAGCCACAGCGCAGGCAAGCATGACGTCAGTACAGTGGCACACAATGACAGTGTGTAGGTCACGGCAGCAGCCACAGCAGCAGCATGAGGTTAGACAGTGGCACAATGACATTCTGGAGGTGGCAAAAATAGGAGTAGGCCACAGAGTGGGACAATGACACAGTGCGTAGGTCACGGCATCAGCCACAGCAGCAGCATGAGGTCAGACAGTGGCACAATGACACAGTGTGTAGGTCACGGCAGCAGCCACAGCAGCAGCATGAGGTCAGACAGTGGCACAATGACATTCTGGAGGTGGAAAAACAGGAGTAGGCCACAGAGTGGGACAATGACACAGTGTGTAGGATACACCTACGGTCCATCAGCCACAGCAGCAGACATGAGGTCAGACAGTGGCGCACAATGACATTCTGGAGGTGGGTAAAAATAGGAGTAGGCCACAAAAGTGCGAGGTCAATGAGACACAGTGTGGAAGGTCAGACACGGCAGAAGCCACAGCAGCAGCATGAGGTCAGACAGTGGCACAATGACATTCTGGAGGTGGCAAAAACAGCACTAGGCAATAGAGAGGTACAAGCACCCAGTGTGTTGTTCACGGCAGCAGCCAGAGCAGCAGCATGAGGTCTCACGGCAGCAGCCACAGCAGCAGCATGAGGTCAGACAGTGGCACAATGACAGAGTGTGTAGGTCACGGCATCAGCCACAGCAGCAGCATGAGGTCAGACAGTGGCACAATCACATTCTGGAAGTGGCAAAAACTGGAGTAGGCCACAGAGTGGCACAATGACAGAGAGTGGAGGTGACGGCGGCAGGAGCAACAGCATGAGGTCAGAGAGTGGCACGATGACACAGTGTGGAGGTCACGGCAGCAGCCACACAGCACACATGAGGTCAACAGTGGTACAATGACAGAGTGTGGAGTGGGTGCAATACCAGTCCTGGTAAAGATGGTTTGGTGGCAGATGGAGAAACTGTCAGCAGATGTGTGGCAATCAGGCAGGCGGTGGCGCATCAGAATAGTGGCTGAGGCCGGTAGTTTGAACCCAGAGGCCTTTCTCAGGTTGGGTGACGCGTCATGGCTGAGGGACTCTGATGCCTCAGGCATTGGTGTGTGGCAATCCTGGCTGATCCACGCCGGAGGCATCTTGACAAAGGTCCGTCTTTCCACATTTCCCGTGGACAAGCGGGTTCTCCTTGGGGTAACTGATGGCCCCCCGCCGCACTGAACCACCCTCTCTGATGCCACACTACGTGCCAGGCAGGACTGCTTCTCCTCTGCAAACTCGGCAAGTAGCGGCCACACATCCAGTTTGGCTGCCCAGTAGTCCAGCGGATCTTCTAACTGGGGTGGCAGAGTGCTGTCCAAGTAGGCCACCACCTGTTGGTTCAGGGTCTGCTCCAGGTCCTGCTGCTGCTGCTGGCGACTGCCCTCCTCACTAGGCGGGTGAAGGAAGCTGCTCATCAGTGACTCCAGACTTAGGTTTGCTGCTGATGGAGCTGGTACTGCTCCGACCCCCGCACCTCCCCCGGCAACCGCGGCAGGAGTACATGAGCGCTGAAGAACCCCCCCCCGGTCAGACCTGTCAGAGGAGGGACGATGCCGCACATAGACAGCGGCCAGCTGACTACGGAGGATTTCCCTATAGTATTTGAGTTTGTCCTCCCTCTCAATAGCTGGGAAAAAGGCTCCCATTTTGGACCGGTAATGAGGGTCCAATAGGGTGGAGAGCCAGAAGTCATCCCTCTGCCGGATGCTGACTATTCGGCTGTCACTAGCCAGGCAAACCAGCATGCTGCGGGCCATCTGCACAAGTGACTCCGAGGGATTCCGAGGGGCTCCCTGCCTCCATCTCCAATGTATACTGCCACAGTGCTTGCGGGTCATCTGCCTCGTCTTCTTCATCTCCATCTACCTCCTCCAGCTGCTCCTGCTCCTCCTCTCTTGTCACCTGGGTAGAAAATCCACTCATTTCACCAGAAAATACTTCTGCTCCAATGTCCTCCTCCTCCTCCATTCAGTCCCCACCGGACTCATGTGCCACAAGATGTAGTTGCCACGTCTCCAGTCCCCTGCCCAGACAGATTTTTTCAGCATCTGTTCCAGGACATGAAGCAGTGGAATGACGTTATTCATCCCGTAGTCCTGTCAACTGACAAATAACGTGGCCTCCTCGCATGGCCTCAACAAACGGCAGGTGTCACTGGCTGACATCAAAGTTACACAGCGGAGTACTCCTGTCCGCCTGGATCATCAAAAAATCGTTAATAGCCTTTCTCTGTTCATACAGTCGGTCCAACATGTGCAGGCTGGAATTCCAACGGGTGGAAACATAGCATATCATAGTGTGTTGGGGAGGGTCGTTCTGCCGCTGCAACTCGAGGAGGGTGTTCCTGGCTTTGTTAGGAATGGATGAAAGTGCATGCACAGTTTCCTGGCCATTTTCAGAATCTTCTGAAGATCGGTGGAAGACTTCAGGAACCTTTTCACAACCAGATTGAACACGTGCGCCATGCAGGGCGCATGGACCATCCTCCTCAGTGCAGCGCGGACACCGTTCCTCCCATTGTCCGTCACCATGGTTCCGATTTGCAGTTGGCGCGGAGAAAGCCACACATCGATTTCTTGCTGCATGACGCGGAGCAGTTCCTCCCCTGTGTGACTTTGTTCGCCGAGGCAAGCCAGGTGTAGAACTGCGTGACACAGCTGTGCCCTACACATGTGGTATGATGGAGCAGTACTTGTGGAGGCTGAGATGGTGGTGGTGGTGGAAGAGGAGGAGGCGGACATTGGCGCAGGAGCCGCAGTTTGACAACGTGGAGGAGAAAGCGCGTCCCCCTGTCCAAATGTTGGTGTGCCTGGCCGGAAGCCACATTCACCAGTGGGCCGTAAAAGGACATGTACTGGCCCTGACCGTAGTTACAGCTCCAGACGTCCGCGCTGCCGTGCACCTTGGAACAAACCGATAAGCTTAAGGAATGGCCCACCTTCTGTTCTACATATTTATGAAGTGCTGGTACTGCCTTTTTGGAAAATAAATTACGGCTTGAAACTCTCCATCTCGGCTCGGCACAAGCCATTAGTTCTCTGAACGGTGCAGAGTCCACCATTTGGAAAGGGAGGGACTGCAGCACAAACATCTTGGACAGGAGTACGGTCAGCTTCTGCACCTTAGGATGGTTGGACGCATACTGTTGTCTCTTTGCAATCGCCTCGCTGAACGACTGCTGGCGCCATGAGTAGCGAGAGCAGGAGCATCTGGACCGGGAGATGATGTCAAAGAGAAACAGCTCCCTTCTGCAGAGGTGGTGGAGCCTTGACTGGCTGCAATGGCATGCGTGCCACTGGGCACTGCTGCTGCTGCTGCTGTTGCGGCAGGATGGACCACCACATCTGAGCCACGTTTCTTCCAGGTCACCGGATGGTGACGCTGCATGTGTTGACGCAGGGCCGTGGTGCCAACCTTAGCTCCCTGGCCACGCTTCACTTTCTGCCCACAGATTCTACATATACCCATATTCGGCTCCTCCGGTGTCTTAGCAAAGAACTGCCACACAGCTGAGTAGCTGATTTTACAGCCAACGCTCCGCACTGAGTGACTACTGCCACCGCTGCCTCGCTGAGCCCCTGTGCCGCTACTTTCTTGGACCTGCGAAGCGGGTTTTTTACCCCGTGTCCGCTTGGCTCCCGACCTCACACTGCTGCTATCCTGCTGACCTCACGGCCACACAACCCCACTTGCTGGCTGCGCCGCTGCCTGACGCGCAAGCTCTTCTCCTGACGATGATGAAGCCCTTGCCTCACCCGGCTCCCAAGTGCGGTCGGCTACATCATCATCGATTTGTGTTTCATCGTCACTGCTGTCCTCATCACCAGTCTTGGTATGCAGAGGCTGACCCCTCACAACATGACCTCCCATGCCACTTTCAACATCTTTACTTTGCCGCCTACTGCAAGAAGCAGGGGATATTGGCTCCATTTCTTTGCTGCCAAGTAGCTGCTAACTGCCCTCCTCAAATTGTTCATCCTCGCTATATAGTGGCGCTGAGCCCAGACCACATAGTAGATCTCTGGCTGAGGGAACCGGATGGGACAGAGGCGGGCTGAGGACAGGTGAGGGCCGCTGACCCGCTCCCGGGCCATGCCAACTAAGGGTTGTGTCTGACGTTCCCACCGACTCTTGGCTGGGGTTGTCAGATGTCATCTGGGAGGAAGTGGATGACCTAGTCAACCAATCAAGATCCATTGGGTTGCTGAACAACACACGGCCACTAGATGACAGCGGCAGTTGTGACCTCACCGAGTGACCCCTGCTGCGACGTCCCCTTGCTGTGCTGCGACCTTGGCCTGCTCCAGGAATATTTGTGCCTCTGCCACTTGCAGGTGAAGAGCCTGCCACCTCTCTGTCTGATATACTGTTTGTTCTAAAATGTACAGACACTGTTTGATGAAGATATCTGTATATGATAAATACACACCCTGTATTTGACTCCAAATGAACCCACTAAGAAGTTTGGGTAACCCTTGGATATAAATTGCGCTCCACAAATGGGCAGGAAAAATTGACTTGTATGTGCCGTTTAAAACTCTGTGTATTTTACTGAATATAAAAGCACAAACAGGCTTAATTAACCTTCGGATATGAATTATGCTACAGAATTTCTTCTGTGGCGGTGAAAAACAAAGTTTCTTTTACTGAGTACAACTGCAGAACAACCCCTGGATGTAAATTGCGCCAAACAATTGAGCAACCAAAAACTACGAGCTTTGTAGCGTGTTACAATTGCGTGTTTTCTACGCTACACAACAAGAGAAAAAATTGTAATTAACCTTCGCTTGTGAATTTGGCTACAGGAAAATTGTAATTTTTGGTGGTGAAAAAGACGGTTTATTTTTGTCACCACAGCAGAAAAACAATGCTTAATTAACCCCTGGATGTAAATTGCGCAAAAGAATTGAGCAGCCACAAACTACTAGCTTTGTAGCGTGTTACAATTGCATGTTTTCTACGCTACACAACAAGAGAAAAAATTGTAATTAACCTTTGCTTGTGAATTATGGTACAGGAAAATTGTAATTTTTTGGCGGTGAAAAAGACGGTTTCTTGGAGTCACCACAGCAGCAGAACAACGCTTAATTAACCCCTGGATGTAAATTGAGCAAAATAATTGAGCAGCCACAAACTACTAGCTTTGTAGCGTGTTACAATTCCGTGTTTTCTGCACTACACAACAAGAGAAGAAATTGTAATTAACTTTCTCTTGTGAATTATGCAACAGGAAAATTGTATTTTTTGGTGGTGAAAAAGACGGTTTCTTGGAGTCACAACAGTAGAAAAACAACGCTTAATTAACCCCTGGATGTAAATTGCGCAAAAGAATTGAGCAGCCAAAAATGAAGTGGTATTTGTATTGTAAAAACACTGTTTCTTTAAATGAATACAACAGGAACTGGCTTAGATCCCCCTTGGATATTCAATGTGCTGTGAGCAGATAGCATTAAAATGCATATGCAGCAGCAGTGGACCACACTGGACTCAGATCCAATACCCAAAAAAAATCAGAAATAGAACATTAAGAGAAGCAGTCTCTGAGACAAGCTGAGACACCCCACAAAAATCGCTGTATAAAAATCAGTTCTTCAGTAACAATCAGCTGCGGCAGCACCTTCCCTGATCAGTACAGTGAGAGCGGTATGAGCTCCCAGCGTCACGCCCGGACTTATATAGTGCGATGACGTCACAGAATCCCGCCTGTCTCTTATTGGCTTCATCTCTGCACATGTCATGCAGGCTATGCCCTTCTTCCTCCCAGAGTGCTTTGCCCCATGTAACGCCATGTGATCGCAGCGATTTTATCAATCAAAAGCACACTTCGTTCACCCGAAGTACCCCAAACTTCGACTTCGTTCAGAACCGAAGTTTTCCTGAAAATCTAAACGAATTCCACTTCGTTAGAATCAATTCGCCCATCTCTACAAATCATGCTGAATTATGAATGGCTGCAGGGGTGAGAGGGAGGGGGTGAGCAAGGAGTGAGGAATAAGGGAGTGTCTCAAAACTTAACTCAAATAATAACATTACAACAGTGGATTATCTATACAGCAGAAACAGTCTCATAGACTGCACTTTTCCCCCAGCCCCCTTGAAAGCTCATTCATTTTCCCCTGTCATCAGATAAGAAGTGTTTCACGCAAGCGCGGCCAGATCAGCTCCTGTCAGCTCTCCTGGTCCTGTCTAATGCAAACTTTCAGGTAACTAAGGTGGACTGAGAAATGCAGTAGCGCTCAGAGGCTTAACTTTTTGTAATCATATATATTTAGAAAAGTGATTAAATACCCATTTTGGAGGATCCCACGTCAACATTACATTGTGGCAAAACCCCTTTAAATATCCTCCCTCATTTCCACACTAAGTATGCATCACTCCTGCTTGCAGCTGCAGTCATATAGTTACTTGCAGTATATGAGGAAAATGCTAATAATGCAATGTCCTTCATTATTTGTACTATGCAAAACAATTTATATGGCTAGATTTTGTGCTGTTGTATTACTTTAAGGTCCTGTTCACTTTGTTTGTAATCTATCCATACAGTAGATTAAATATAGGCAATGTGTCCCTCTGTATGTCTTTACAGTGGGATATATTGCAGCTATTTGGAGGTATGTGTCAGGTCCTTACTTCTAACTTTGACAGGGCAGTATGGAACGAAGCATGTTGGTTGTACAGCTGAAAGAGAATTGATCTATCATTGCTGTCACATACTGCCTGGTCCCAATGACAGCTGCACATGGGGTTTCCTTTACTCGCCTCTTTAGACATTGAGAATATCAGCCTGAAATTTCAATTCCTGGGCATGGTTGCAGCTTGACATGAGTGAAAATAATGTAGCGTGCAGATGAGAGGCACCATAATTGCAGGTGTGTGGAGTGATGGTGTAATAGGCCTACCAGTAGTTATGTGCTGGGAGTTGTAGTGTGTCCAACAAATAAGAACCACAGAGACATCACTCATAGAGAACAGTGGATTCCGTCGCTCCTACCCGCTCAGCGAATCCGCCGGGCGGGGAGAAAGTGACATGCACATTATCCAGGCGCAATACGCGCCGTGGATAATGCAAGTGTATGGGGCCGGCGGGCCGCGCCCCCGCACCTCGCAATTACGGCTTGAATAAGCCGTGTGAACCGGGGCTTAGTGATCTTGGTAGGCTTGTCTAAGAAGATGAGTTTTCAGAGTGCACTTAAAACTGTGAGAGTTGTGAGTGTGCCTGATCACATGGGGTAGCCTGTTCCAGAGAACTGGTGCAATACGTGCGAAATCTTGAGTAAATGTCTTACCTGGCCCTGCTCCACCATCAGCTAATGGAAAGATGTCCCTATTTACTGTAATGGCTCAAACTGGCAGCTAGAACTCTAAACTGCTAAGGGTATGTTCACACGGCATGTTAGATACGTGTCCAATACAATTTTCAATACATTAACTAACATATTGAAAATCAGTCCAAAACTGAATCCAAAAAAGTATACAAAAACACATCTGCAATATCTGTTTTTTGGATGTGTTTTTCAATATGTTTTCTTTCAAATTAACCAATAAAACCCTATTATTATAATATTATTATTATTAATTATTATTATTATCAGATATTTAAACTTGGAAGCAATACGTTTTCGGATGCGTAAAACGCATCAAAAAATTTACCCAAAAGTGTGGTATGTTTTTGGGTACATTTTTGAGCCTTCGAAAACATAGCCCATTGTTTCCTATGGGAATTTGCCAGGCGAAAAACGGATCAAGAATTGACATGTCACTACTTTGAACGTATAAACGTATGTAAAAAACATATCGTGTGAATGACTATACGTTTTTTATATTGAAATCAATGAGATCTGCCCGGAACATTGTTAAATACGTCTTTGTGTACGTTTTTGGTACATAAAACGTACCCAAAGATGTTTTTAAAAAATGCTGTGTGAACATACCCTAACAGCAACTGGCTTTTTACTTATATGGTCTGCCATTATGTTCCTGCAGCCCCTCCTTGTATCCAGTATCCCTATCTGAGGTTGGCACATAGCTTTCTTCAAGCCAGCGCAACAGAACCCGAAAATGGCGCAGTTCGCCACCATTATTTTTGTAGCAGTTTCAAATATAGCTGAGTGAGTGTTCTCATCTATACGCAGAATTTCCATACACATGAATAGGAGCGCGCTGCAAAAGTGCAGCTATCTCCCCATTCACTCAGACAGAAAGGGATTTTGCTTTGTGACGAAACACCTTTAAGTCAGTAAGGAAGTGCCCATATTATTGTACGAACCATGGCTCTCTGTAGGAGCAGACTGGCAGGATCTCCAATGCTTTCCTTCCCGTCTTTTCATAGCCTGGCAACTGAGAGATTGGAGTAGGAAAGATTGCTGTGCTATGATGACACAGAAAGGGGCTGTACAGGCAACATATCCCACTGCAGCCTTCTGTCAAATCTACACTTGGATGGGGGTAGTATCTCTCCTTGAGGAGAGCAACCATGTTAGTGTGTGAGGGTTTAATTTCGCCTTTCACACCTCATGGGCATTTTTGCATAAAATAAAGGCTTATAGGAAAGAGCTGAATAGTGCAATCTATTGGATGAAGTAAACCTAAATTCAAATGTAACTCAGAAGAGTCTTGCAATGTGAAAAGGATTGAAGCCATTCAAGACAAGTTCATCTACAGACAGCTGTTTGGGGGTATTTGCCTCTCTTTAGTGCAGAGTACGCATAAGGAGCCCTCCTGATATAGACCACCAACATGAAGCTAAAAACATGATGTGAACAGGGCCTAGCACATCATACATATGTGACTTTTAAAATAACATGTGATTCTTTATTTTTCATGTTCATTGGCTTTGCATTGCTTAAGCGTAAGAAAGTTGCATTACACTGGAAAAATAGCCTGGGTTTTTACAGTGGTAAATCACTGTAGTTTATAGTTTATGCCATGAACAAATAATCTCCAAGTGCCAGCCCTGCTTGGCACTGTATTTATGAGTTTATAGACCTGCATGTCAAACTTGCTCTTGTTACTGTCTAATACATTACGCTGAACTGTTTGTGATATAACTTGACAGTTTTAGGTATTGTGATATGTAGCATAATACTCGTGCATTGATGTAATTAAATTAGGCAAGAAGTTGATCAGAAACACAATACCTAAAGGCATCTTAAAATTGTTAGAATGAATACAGACAGTAATCTAGGGGAAATTCTATAGAAATACTGGGTTAGTTCTAGTACATACAGTCCCCAGGTTACAAACAGGATAGGGACGGTAGGTTTGTTCTTAAATTGAATTTGTATGTAAGTCGGAACGGGTATATTTATTAAATGTAATTCCAGCAAAAAAAAATATAATTAGTTTTGTATAGTACAAGGAACAGTTTTTACATTTGTTTTGCTGTCTGTGCCCTTTTTTGGAAGAGTTCACCTAACGTTCTGTATCTCATGTGCAGCTGTGGCATGCTGGCACTTGGTTATTATGGGGCATGACTCAGTGTAAAATGTCAGCCACGCCCCATAAGTCTCCGTTTGTAACTAGGGGACATATGTAAGTGGGAACAATGTAAGTCAGGGACTGCCTGTATAGTCATTTATCAGTAAACATAAGCCTACCAATGGAATAGACAACAGAAGTATTTTAATTATTTTTAGTATTTTTGACAACTAATATGGATAAAAAACAACATGACATAATGAGGTGCTTTAAGAATATCAAACACTGCAAATTTCAGTTAATTAAGAAAAAATAGACCTTGTTACCAGTACTGGCCCTTTATTTAAGAAGCCCTTATAACACCAAACTGCAAAGCGCAATTATAGCCTCTAAACTCTTTTGCCATAAAGATAGCTAACTGAGGAGGAAGGCGGGAATAAAGTATCCCTACATTGTAATACACGTATGCCAGCTTTCTTGTTCTATATGAACTCGCCTGTTCAGTCAAAAGTTCCACGAGAAAATATGTGACAAGCTCATTGCCATTTCTAAAGTATCTGAGATAGTACCTGACAATTTCTAACCAGACTTGCTGACTGGCCAAGATAGATCACCGGGAAGACAGGAACTACCTCCAGCACTTAATTCTAGATCTCTTGACACGTTAAGTCTTGTTATCAGCATATCCATGTTATTTTTTTTTTTTTTATAAAGCATAAAAGGCAAATGTTAACCTAGCCTAACACCCGCGGATAGTTTCACATACTTTCTTTTTTAAACAACTGTTGCGTTTTTAGCCACACAGTTTTTTTTTTACCTTGTCAACATGCACAATAGCTAGATGCTACATAGTGGTTAGCAATGAATTAATGCATGTTTCTTTGTGACCTTTTAATGGTTATTAATCCATCAATTAAAAACCACCACTAAATATCTTTGTCAAAAAAGTTATGACAAATGTTTTAAATTTGCAGTATTGTTTACAAGAAAAAAATAGTTTTTAAAAGAGGCCTTAAAGGGGTATAGTAATAAATTGAGCCAAACGGAGCACAGTCAGGTGGCCAAGAGAACCCCACTGATAGCCGCTACTAGACTATCAACCACTTGAATACCCTTCACTAATACAGGGTTTTTTCACGTAAAATTTTCATTGTGATTGGTTGGATCTTCCATGTTCTTCTAGATCAGCAGTGTTTGTGACATTTTATGTTCAGTCTTGTGTTAAGATGTACTAGAATAGACCATTGAGTGTTGAAAATATTGTATTCTGAGGCCATTGAAACTTGGGGAAGAACTGCAGCTACACAAAATTCCTTACTAACATAAAGCTCAGCTTACATCTCAGTGGGGCAAATTTATCAATAGTGTCCAAGTCTAAGACAGTTTTAAGTTAAACTAAATAGTCTTACAATGCACCACCTTTATCATAGTGTTAATAAATCTGGCACAGGTTAAAACTATCTAGTCTAACTTTACACCATTTTCATGCCTCTAACTGCTCCCAAATTTTGGCACATGGCGTTGCATTCTAAGCCATACCCCCTTTCCTAAAAAAACACACCCACTTTGTTGGACGAAGCACAGAAGTGTCTAGAAACTGTCTAAAATGCATAATAAATGTGGTGTAAAGCACATACGACATTATTTGTGGCCCCAACTGTCATGATAAATGTGTTCCAATATGTATTAAGGAGGACTAGCTCAACTTGATAGGAGGTGGAGGCAAAAAACATCTGGAAACGCCCTCTGATCAACCAGAAATGCCCCTGGACTACCTGGGACCGTCCCTAAACTGCCCAGAAATGCTACAACCCATCAACTTTGTGACATTGTTTGCACAAGCTCTGCCCCTTTGTGATTCTGGCTGCTAGTAATTGTTGGGCCTGTTCTAAAGGGAACCTGTCATCACATATTCAGCCCCCAAACCACCACCACTGTAGTGTTATACTGTACATGATGGTGATAGGTTTATAAAGATACTTCTCTATAATATCAGTGTTTGCATGAACAAAAAAAATAAATAAAAGCTACAAAGTAGCATGTGCTACCAGTGAATAGTCGCATGTGGGCTCTAGTGAGGGGTACTGGCCTTAAATTCATCTGTGCAGTACACATATGCCAGATGCCTGGACTGCATGACTATTCCAGAGAGCGGGATCAAACACATATGTGATGTCAGGTTCGCTTTCTTATCACTCTTAGGAAAATGAGGCCTCATTCCAGTGTTAGTACTGCTCCAGTGTGGATGAGGTTTTATTACTTTCTATGTATTTCAAACCAAGAGTATATACAGCATATTTAGGGTTTTGAATATGTAATTCCTTAATATAATGATTAGTGTTGCACTTCTTTTTTAGATCTAAGTCAAAATCCAAGCTCTACAGGTTGATAGACAAAACTGAGCTTTGTGATATATATTTTTATATAATTTGTGTAAAAAGAAGCATAAATCCTAAAAGAGAAAGTGAAAGTGTGATGTACACATGTACTGATACAGGGAAAGCTATCAATCACTGTACGTGGGTTGGGTAAGCAGGGCTTCCACTGTCTCCTAAGGAATCCTATCAGTATATTATATGCCTTACAGTCAGAAATCCTACTCCAAGTCATATAAATCTATACATCACATAGCTTAACTTCTCTCCCTCTATCACGTTCTGCTCTCAGATAGGGCAGCATAAACCACCTGCCAGGTTTCCTTTAATGGTCAGAAAAGTGTCCCTGGACTATACAATCTTCAGGAATAATACAGACCACTTTTCTAGAGACCAGGGAATGGCAGTGGAGATACATACAGAGCTGTATCTCTATGTATACGGTATAATTCTTCTGCCCTGCCTTGTTTAGGCCTTAAGCAGTACAACAGAACTGTCATATGTCATTAAACACCCTGCTTTCTAATGATAATAAAATGAGTCTGCTAACCGTGTAGAGTCTACACAGCAGAGCTGACAAGTCATCTGCAGAAAACAGAAAATGTCAGGCTATTGCTTGTGCTTCAGTGACTAGTATTAAAAAAATGTTTTTGTCTTAAGACGAATAGACATATAAAAATGATAAACAAAGCACTACACAAAATGTTAACATATTACATCCATAATTCAAAACTTGTTTAAAGAATAGGTCATTCTCTTGTTGTATGTTCCTTTTAAATATGAATGTATGGATCACTATCTAAAATTTGGGGATATCTATGATGAAAGATATTTCAGTGAAAGATAAACTTTTGAATCTTTAAATATCATGTCAACTATTCAAGTTCTTGGATAATGTAAAATTTGGGTGAAACCTATTATTATAGTTACTAGACTTAAATTAGTGTTTCTAAGATTACAATAGGAGAACAATACCTTTAGAAAATCACTGTATGGCAGTTGTGTGTGTCCTACCTTATAATTATTTCTCAGTACAATCAGATACACCGATTGCACAATGTAGAAAGATAGAAAGTCTCCGTTCATTTTCTATCTTTATCTGCCCTAAGTTTATAATTGTCGATAATAATGTACCAATTAAATTATAAGGCAAAGCTTCACTTGTATCTAGCTCTAATACCCATTTGAAGCTAAGAAGAGCACAATGACTAATTAGCAATTAGTTTGTCATGTTCTGTAGTCTATGATAAACCACACAACCTTGTCTCCTGTGATTTACTGGCAAATCATACTCCAATATATTTCCAGGATACACTATTAGATAACCATTTCTTAGTTAAGAAGCAACAATTCAGCAAACTTTACATTTGAGACAGAAAATAGTTTTCAGTTACACTAAAGACTAAACTAAATAATGCAAGGAAAATAAGGGCTTGTTCATATGATGTTTTTGTGATCTGTTAAACGAATCCAACAATGGTCAGTGTGGTTTCCATGGGGCGGGAGGGGAGAGAGAGAGAGGGAGAGAGAGAGAAAAAAAAAAGCATAAGCATAGAAAACGGATCCATAACAGGATCAGCTGTTGCGTTTTTCGGATCCGCTTTTCGGATGCAGTTTTAAGTAAAAAATTGATTCTGACAGTCTTTTAATCTATTTGCATAAGGCCCTTTTAACTTAAATGGATTAGAACAAATGTGGACACCGAATAATAGCGCTTTACAATTACAATTACACATTAGCGCTTTACAATTTGTTACTGATAAACAAATACAATCATAAGAAATGCAAAGAGATATACACTCACCGGCCACTTTATTAGTTACACCTGTCCAACTGCTCGTACACATAATGTTAATAGCCCAATCACATGGCGACTCATGCATTTGGCATGTAGACATAAGACAATCTCCTAGTTCAAAGAGATCATAAGAAGAAAAGTGAATGCCTTTGAACTGGCATGTGTGGTGCCTAAAGTGCTGTCTGAGTACAGAGCTGATATGGATTTTCAACGCACAAGAATCTACAACAGTGGGCACAGAATGTCCGACAAAAGAGAGAGAAAAATCCTAGTGCAGGGCATACAGTGAAAGTGATGAGCAAGGTACAAAAAATGGCAGAAGGCGCGTTCCCATGCACAGGACAAATACCGGCCAGTTTGCCGCCGGTATTTGTCCCTGTTATGCGCCCGATCCCCAACGGCGGGGGGGCGGCTTTCTCGCGTGAGCGAGAACAGCCCGTCCCCCTCCATTCGAGAAGCACATCTTCTGTCGGAAACCGGACGGAAATTGTGCTTCTACAATGTTTTGGGCCGCGACGCGGCGGATCAAACCGCCGACGGCAAAACCTGTGCAGTGGGACTGCTGCAACTGGTTTTGCATAGCACCATTGTGCTCATTTCGGGCGATTTTTGGCGTCTGAAAAACGCAAAGCTGAAAAACCGGCCGAAAACCCTTGCCGTGGGGACATGCCTTAAGTGATACAAAAGGTTCATGAAGCTAATTGAGTTCAGGGTATTAGCCTCATATATTGGCAAAGGGAATCTAAATAAACTGCATCATCCAGTCATGCAACCAGTATCTGATACAAGTACAAAGTGCAAACAGTATAACAAGAATTACTAATTTAGAAAAAAACTAGAGTAGAAATCTATGTGTAGGTCAGGTTCTATATAGTATATGGTTATGTGACATAGGCTTGTTAATTAAATCATTTTCAAGGAGCAAGAGGATCTAAGAGGATGGTGCAGATTAGGTGTAGTATGAGAGAAATCCTGCAGTCAGTTCACTGACTGAGCAAAAGGGGTGATGAGTGTGGAGGGCGCTTTCAGTTTAAAGGGGTATTCTGGCATTTGGACTAAAAAAGTTGAAACATGGCTGTAAGGTGATTACACACAGGGCAACAGTATAACACTAATAAACAGCCTAAACCTATATCATTAGGTAGATCTCATTATAATTATATTCCAGTATGTTTTTCTTGCCCTGTAGTTTACTTGCTGCTGAAGAACAAGTTGTCACCCTCCTGTATATCTCATATTGTGCTAGCTTAATGCTTAGCCTCTAACATAGGTTCCCTGTTACATTCCCTTCCATACTTTGCAAGTCTATAGACACATAGGCATATATCACTGACTATAGATATTAATGTTTCAGCCTCTAAGTAGAATACCAAATGTACAAAAACTAACTTTTAATTCTCAGCTATAAAAAATCCAAATGTTTATCTTATCAATAAAAACACACACACACACACATATATATATATATATATATATATAATATATATAAATATATATATATAGATAATATATCTATATTGATAGAGAAGATATTATATAGATACATCTATCTATATCTTATCTATACTCTATTTTGTGTGTATGTGTTGTATATATATATATATATATTATTTGTGTGTGTAATATATATATATATATATAATATATATATATATATATATATATATATATATATATATCATAATAGGATAAATTATATCACTCGCGTGGCCTTTCTGCATTATCTAGATGATGCCGACTTGGTATCCTTTGTACCTCTGGCATGTGTGGTAGAGCTCGGGAAAGAGGCATAGGGTCAAAAAAATACTTAACCCCTATTATTCCTATCAGGCAGGGAAAGTCATCCCAAAAAGGGCACCTCGCCTCTCCGTGGCTGACACTGTTAGTAACTTTTGGGCATAATGTCAGTACAAATAATGCCTCCATTCCAAGAACAGAAATGGCTTAGTTCCAACTAATTTCCCCACACAATTACACTTCTTCAGGAGAAACAGGTTAAAAATATCAGCCTAGGAGTGATAAAGATTGATGCTGGTGTACGTCCAATACAAACAGATATGTATGGGAGATACTCATGATGTACAGTATCTCATAAAAGTGGGTACACTACTCATATTTTTGTAAATATTGTATGATACCTTTTCCTAGGACAACACTGAAGATATGACACTTTGATATATTGTAAAGTAGTCAGTTTAGAGCTTGAATGACTAATTTATGTGTGCCCTCAAAATAACTCAATACACAAATTCAAATAATACACCCCTATGTAAAAATGGACTAATTGTGCCAAAAGTGTCAATATTTTGTGAGGTCATCTTTATATTCCAGCACAGCCTTAACTCTCTTGAGCATGGTGTTCACTAGAGCTTCACACGTTGCAGCTACTGGAACCTCTTCCTCTCCGCCATAACAACATCATGGGACTGGGGGATGTTAGAGACCTTGCGCTCCTTCACCTCCTATTTAAGGATGACCCACAGATGCTCAATAGGATTTAGATCTGTAGACCTGCTTAGTCAACCCAGCACCTTTACCCTAATTTCCTTTAGCAAGGCAGTGATCATCTTGGAGGTATGTTAGGAGCCATTATTATGTTGGAACGGTGGCCCAATTTTCGAAAGGAGGGGATCATGCTGTGCTTCAGTGTGTCACAGTTTATGTTGGCATTCACGATTCCCTCAATGGACTGTAGCTACCCACAGCTGGCAGCACTCATGCGGCTTTAAACCATGAAACTCCCACCACCATGCATGACTGTAGGCAAGATACACTTGTCTTTGTACTTCTCATGTGCCACTACACACGTTTGACACCATCTGAACCAAATAAGTATATCTTGGTCTCTTCAGACCACAGGACATGGTTCTAGTAACCCTGTCTTAGGTTACTTGTCTTCAGCCAACTGTTTGGGCTCTTTATTGTGCACCATCTTTAAAAGAGGCTTCCTTCTGGGACGACAGTCATACAGACCAATTAGATAGAGTGTGCAGTGTATGGTTTGAGCACTGACAGTCTGACTGGCCCAACGCTTTAACCCATGCAGCAATGCTGACACCACTCATATGTCTATTTTGAAAAGAAAATCTCTGGATATGACGATGAGCATGTGTATTCAACTGCTTTGGTCGACCATGGCGAGGCCTATTCTGAGTGGAACCTATCTTGTTAATCCACTGTCTGGTCTTGGCTACCGAGATGCAGCTCAGTTTCCGAGTGCTAGCAATCTTCTTATATCCTAGAGTATCTTAATGTAGAGCAACAATTCTTTTTTTCAGATTCTCAGAGAGTTCTTTACCATGAGGTGCCATGTCGAACTTCCAGTGACCACTAAGAGTGTGAGAGCGATCAAACTAAATTTAAGACACCTGCTTTCCATTCACACCTGAGACCTTGTTAGGCTAACAATTAACATGACACCATGGAGGGAAAATGGCAAATTTGGCATAATTTTTCCATTTTCACTTACGGGTGTACTCACTTTTGTTGACAGCGGTTTATACATTGATGGCTGTGTGTTGCGTTATTTTGAGGGCACACCAAATTTACACTGGCATACATGCTGTACATTGACAACTTTACATTTTATCAATGAGTCATAAATTCAGTGTTGTCCCAAGAAAAGATATTATACAATATTTACAAAAATGTGAAGGCAGTACTTTTGGGAGATACTGTATGTGTGTCTCATATGACAGCCAGACTCAAAATGAAAACTTTGTTTAAATCGGCGCATCAATCCCAAAGATACTTTTCTGCACATGTGCAATGACATAGTTAGCAGCTGGTGCGCTCTAATCATATTACCGATATCTATACAAGTCACAGTACCTGCCCTGTTTTATCCCAGAGCACGACTGCATTCCATGCATGGTGACGTAATTAGCATATGATGCGCTGTATTTATACTATTGGGCCAAGCTTTCTTATAGCGCATGCACCATTGTATGTACAATGACACTAACAGCGGTAGCATCGTCCATAAACTTTATAGTGCATGCGTGTTACAATAGTAAACAAACGGTACACTAGGTATAGACTGTCACACCAGGCAGGGCCATCTTTTCCATTGGGCACACTAGGCAGTTGCCTAGGAGCCCCACAAGTATAGGGGCCTCAGTGGTTCTATATATGTCCCAGGAATACAAGAAACATACCCTGGATTCCATTGTTGGCTTTAAAGGCTCCCTGCCCTGTTGGCTGCAACCTGCCAGTATCCAGACATAAGTTACATGATAATATGGGTGTGCTTGAGGGTGGGTAGAGGCAAGGCCTAGTGTGATTTCATGTATTTGGACAGGTCCCACTGCAGTGCTATGCCCAGGGGCCCATAACACTTTTAAGACAGGTCTGGTGCCGGGCCATCTTCTATGCATATCCTGGCCACTAGCATATAATAACGGAGATGTACAGCATCCACAAGACCCTAAGCAATCCTAGTCCCCAGGCTCTTGTATGCTAAACATTATCTGCACAGACATACAGTGACTATAGTTGAATGGGTATGTTTGGTATATCCAGAAACTCTCAACTGGATCATCAGGATAAGTTAATGTATATGGAAAAGATAGTTCCTAAATGCATCAGATGTCATCTCAATATTATTAGATGCCATTTGGGACTATTATATGAAATGCACAAAACCAAAGAATGGCCATGGCAATATAAAGAGGATTATACATAGATATCTCTCCTCTTCCGCTGTAAAAACCAAAATACTGTTTATCTCATAAAGCATATACAGTGGTACCTTGGTGTAAGTCATTAATCCATTCGAGATCCTTGGATACCAAACTGGACTGTATGTCTCTGCAGATAATGTTCCGCACACAAGAGCCCAGGGACTAGGATTGCTTGCGATCTTGTGGATGCTGTACATCTCTGCTTTTATATTCAACAGTGTCCAGGACATACAGAAACAATAGCCTGGCGTGACAGTCAATACCCAGCATACTGTTTATTTACTATGGTAACACAGATGAGCTGTAAAGCTTATGGATGATACTACTGCTGTTAGTGTCATTGGACATAGTTGCGCTTGAGAATGCAATGGTGATGGTAAAAAACGCAGTGCATCGTATGTTATTACATCACCATGCATGAAATACAGTCACACTCAGGAATAAAATGGCCCATGCGCCTTGACATGAGTTAGAAAGTCTGGCGCGGTAATATGATTAGAGTGCATCGGCTGTTAACTATGTCACTATGCGCAGAAAAGTATCTTTGGGATCGGCACGGCCATTAAAACACAGCCAGCTTACAGCTTTGAGTCATAGAAGACATACATAAATCTTGAGCGTCTCCCATACAATGTATATATAATTGTAACGGGCACATATCAGCATTGATCTTTATTGCTCCTTGGCTGATATTCTGGGCCTTGTTCCTCTGAAGAACTGTAACTGTGTTGGAAAACGTGTAATGATGGACCCATCACTTGTATTTCTATTTTTGGGGCATAGGCATTATTTGTACCGCCATTATGCCCAAAAGGGACTAACAGAGTCAGCCACCAAGAGGCGGGGGCACCCTTTTTGGGGTGGCTCTCCCTGTCTAATAGAAAAGGTATAATAGGGAATACCTTATTTCTGGTTGTTTTAAATATATGTAAGACCTTCTGCCTTCAAATATTGATGTATGTGAATTATGCCTGTAGTCCAATTAGTGATAAAATTGTACACATATATACTGTGCATAAGCATGTTTCTATTATATGATTTGCAAACATTTGTTTATGTGGACTTTTTATGAATGGGAAGTTATATTTAGTTTTTGTACATTTGAAATTCTTTAAAGACACATAGCTCACATTTCTTTAACCCCCTAATGCTGGAACTGAACATACCTGACCAGAAAGCTGAATCAAAACTACAAGTCAAACTCCTTGACAACAAGCTTTAAGCCTCATATTCTAGACCAGCAATTGGTGAGCTATTATATGGGAAACTACGGAAAACATTTATGAAAACTGTCTAGGTCTAAAACTCACTTTGTTACCCATAGCAACCAATCAGAGCTCCCCTTTCATTTCATATAATGCTCTGAAAAAATGAGAGGGGTGCTCTGATTGGTTGCTATGGACAACAAAGTGAGTTTTAGACCTAGACAGTTTTCATATATGTGGGCCTTAAAGGGGTTGTCTCGCTACAAAGAATAGCTTTGCTGGCGGGCAGTAAAAAGCTTGATTTATCTAAAGTAAACAGCACTAATTACAGTCTTTTGTTTGAGAGATCAGATAAAAACTCCTGCTAGTAGTTTAAGAGAGCTTTTGAGCTAATCTGAACTAATTAGCAACTGAAAACACAGAGTTGAATACATGGAGTGAATGCATGGAGCTCATATGCTAATTACAAACAGTCTGACCAGGAAGTAAGAGAGTAAAGCTGCATTATTTCATTCATTCATCTATGAAACTCTGTGGGGAGACAACCCCTTAAATTACTACATATTAAGGATTTTTACTTTGTACCACATCCTTTCAATAAAAGCCAAGTTTGGAATATCCCTTAATATCTCTGAAAGGGAAACTGTCACGTTGAACAGCTATATGATCTGCCAACAGCTTATTACGCTGATTGATTGACAGCCTTCCATATATGAGTGTGCATATAGAGATAGCTGTCAATCAATTGAAAGACTACCTACTGGACTCCTTGACCCAAAAAAGCAGAATATTAAGTGAATATGTTACAGATTGTGCAAAATCATTTCCTGCAAAACTATATATCAATTCAATGTTGTCCTTCTCTATGACCTACTATTGGCAGATCAGATAGCATGTTAAGGGTGATCTGTTCCCTTAATTCAGCAAAAAATAGGTAATGTAATGAGCAGCAGACTACTGTGTCTTGGGTACTGTGTTCAGAAACAAAATTGTACCTATAGCCCTAATGAATTCGAAGGAGTAACTGATGTCTAAAATGGTTATTGTTGTGATTTTTAGTTATATTTGATTGCCTGCTTGGAATAAAAATTAAATTATAAGACACATCAATCAAAGTTAGAGACTGGATATCTTTACAAGCATCAGTGACTTGACAGTAGGAAAATATACTACTAATATGAACAACAATTAGAATATGCTGTATATTTCAGGTTTAAAATTATGATGGTTTAGAGAGCTGCGGAGAAGTCTAAGATAGCATAGCAAAACGTTTAAGAGGACCCTACTCTATAACATTCATCATCAACAGAGAGTGTGTTAAGAAATTCGAAAGGGTTGAAGACTATTATGGATATGATCTGTATTCTCGTGGTTTTATTTTTCCTTGTTATGGCAAACATTTGTCAGTAATTTTAACTCCTTTTTGCCCTCTCTCTCTCTTTTGACACCCTCCCTCAGCTGCAACTCTGGTAGTTATTCGCATGATGCATCATTAACTCTGTATTGAAGACCTTCTAGATATGGGACTAATATGGACATGTGATAAACAATTATGAATGATACCTCATATAGCATCATTTAGACTCTCTGCACCATGGCAGCATGGCTTCCACAATGATCCTTTAATCCCCACACTGAATTCTGTCAGATTTTTCTTTTCTTTTTAACTGGGTAAAACGAGGAAGAGTACACTTATCTGACTGTCAGAATTTAACAAATACCTCACTTGAAAAAAGATGAATGCATTTGTGCACAATAACTTATTGAATGATTTTCAGAGCATGTTTTGAATTTGAAATCTCTTTTAAAATGATCATTTAGGCTGGGTTCACACTTTGTTATGCACTACATTGGAGTTATCGCATTAACGGATAGTCAAGAAAAAGGAAATCCGACGGATTGTGCGACATAGTTGTGGATGGCCCTGCCCTGTAGACAACAAATATACCAACGCAAAATTCACAGAGGAGCACATGTACAGGGATAATCAACATTCATATTAGCCCCCATCCTCATTGGGGCACAGAATGTAGTTCTCCTCTTTCAGACACACATACTAAGGGGGCTGTAAACACCAGTTGCGTATTTGGTTGATATGTTTTTTTTTTTGAATTATGCTTGCTATTTCTGCAGAAAAACAACCACACCAAAAAGTGTGTATGTGATCGTGCCCAAACACCCTATGGCTAACTTTACATATGCAATCGTCAAGAATATCAAAATGTGAGTGAGAACTAGAGGACACTCGTGCTATAGATGTTGCTCTTTGTTGGATTTATATTTTGTAGATAAGCTCTTTTAAAAAATAAACTTTTCAAACAATCACATACAGTTCCACTACCATAGTGGCCAAAATAGGCATAGATAAGCCTGCCGCATTACATTCTCCTTTAATTAAATTTCTGAATAATTATTATAACAAAATTTATTTTTTTTATATAGCCCAAATGTACATATCCATAATATATTTTACCATAGTTGTGCTAAAGTTCTAAAGTCCTATTTCGTGTATGGTGAACCATAGGATTTAGCATGTCAGTAGCTTATAAGGGGTTGTAATGTACCATTTCTGTACCGGGTCAAACTTGTGAACTGATTAATGAGGTTGATTTTAACCATGCTATGCACATTAACTCTGGTAACTTTAAGGCCTGTAAAATTGCAGGTAACTTATATACCCTAGATTGTATATCATTTTCATTTCTGTCAGCTCAGAAAGGAACCAATAAACTGCCAGTACACATGTTAGATATTTATGGACCAGTGAAACAACACTATATATCATTTCAGGACAGGAGAATATACAAAAAGCATATTAAATGTTTTACAAGTCTCAAAAGGAAAATAAGTGAATTGCAGGACCGTTAAAGGGAAACTCCTGTGAAAAACAGGGTTTCCCATTGTCACGAGTAATTAATGAGTCCTTCAATTAGGCTAATGAATAGCATCCACAAATGCTGAGCCTGCTAACCATTAGCAATCCAGATGGCAGCGAACTAGCAACTAGTCTCGTACACACATAGGTGACTATTTTGGGTGTTGTCATCCAATTATCGGAAGGTCCCCTGGTGTAAGACAGAAAAGCTGGTGGTACATTGTGCAGGATAGATGAACACGGGAGACTACATAGTCTGACTGTCCAAATGTAAGAGAAACCTGACTAGAAAAAATATGAATGCATATGTGAAAGGAACCTGTGTTTGTGGAATGGTTTTCAGAGCAAGCTTTGACTTATGTATGTGATGTCAGTAGATGGAACAATGGGGGCACAATTTGGACTACATTTAGTCTGTTTCCCATGCTGTTGTGTCCAGAGCACATACAGTGCATTCGAATGTGAATGGCATCCCAAGAGATCCCAATGACATACAGATTTACTATTTTGTTGGGAACGTGAATTCCAACCATTGGCCAATCATAATATAAAAAAATAAAAATGTAAAATATATAATATATATATTAATATATATATCATTATATAATATATAATATATATTTATCTTATATATATATATATATTCTTGCCAATTGTCAGACATGCACATTCTCTTCTTGCAATGCTCACTTATACAAATTGTTTATATATTGTATATACTACTTTACTATATAATTATATAAATAGTAGATATATATTTATATATATATAGATAGAATAGATAGGATAGATTGATAGATATAGTTATGTGTGTATATTCAGATTATACATTGTGACGAAAAACAGCATAGTCCGCCGGCCACCTTTGAGGAGACGGGCCTGACTTGGGGTGTATCTCGACGTTGCACGGCCCCTTCGGGGTGTGCAAGGTCAGCCAGATACTGTGTTCCACTGTTAAACCCCTGTTCCACAGGCTTCAGGGAACAAACAATGCTGCCACCAGTTCTCTAGTTTGCGTTCTAAGACCGTGTCGTTACCGTACCTTAAATCAGGGTCAGGAACAAACCCCTGGGGATAGCTATATACATATAGGGACAGAGTACTAGGCGTTGTGATGGCCAGTTTATGATCAAGACAGAAAATACACTGTCATGATTAATGTTTATAGATTTAATTAGCTGTTGAGGGCAAGTCTCCCACCACCCCCGCAACACAAATATATACATAAAGGATAATATAAGTGATACAGGTAGAGAGGAGGTGAAATACATATTATGGATTACTCAGACAAAAGGCATTGTGGAAATGGGTCACTAGGTACCTTTTGTTAGCTTGGTTCCTGGGCACACATGGGAGGGCTCTTATGTGGCGATGGCTGCTGTGTAAGGATGCTCCGGAAATGCTCTTAGGTTGCCCTCCCTCCTGGTATCAGAAGGCCAGAGCCACACGGGTATCATGTCTTAATATCCTGTGAGGGGACAATCACACATGGCAGCCCACCTTTCACGCCCCCACACACCCCTGGACGTCTAAGATAACTCCTACCCCACTCAGTCATGCAGTTTCTGATACCCAATACACTAAAAAGTGGGACTTGTATAACTCGGCAGGGCCTTGGCACAGAACCAAGCTGGTGGCAACCATCTAGAACACGGCTGGGGGGGGGGGGGGTGGGGGGGGGGCCTTTTTTTGAACCTCCACAGACGTGCACGGGATACTAGAGACACACCCTATCATATGGACTCTCCCGGGGTCACGGTTATCTGGATATCTCGTCCCCAAGCGCCTTGGAAACATGGAAATGGGGCTGGTGCGTGCGGGGGTGTTCCTCTTATTTTGGAATTTGAAACTCGCATGACCAGTTATGTGCTGGTCGCCTATTATCTATAGAATTCTCGGAGAGACGACGGGTTGATTGACTGTGAAGCCTTTGAGGTTGGGGGGTGTGAGGCCACATTTGATTAGTGCTAATTAAGGAAAGGGTAGAGTTTCTGTGAGGTTTCCAGATGTCATGTCTGTGCGAACATTCCTTATCGAAAGGCATTTACTATGGGCTTATTAATGTCTGAAATGGAGCTTCTTGGGATTGGGCGGCAGCTGTGATCTGACTAAGTACGGAATTGGGGGTGAAGTAAATGAGGAATTCTTCCTCACATCTCCCCCCTTTTGAGGTGCTAGAGTGGCGCACACCTCGGTGCTCCCAATGCGCCAGGGCGACCCCTCCCGCTGTCGGACTCAACCCATCCGGCGTTTGCCGTTGGTCTCGGCATTCCGGTGGAACGAATGAAGTAAGTTGTACGCTGTTGGGAACGCCAGGATCCAGCGTAGCTACCTCTCCCGATTGGTTTCCGGAGACCTCATGTGTAGAACCAAACTCAGAGGGTTGTGGTTTGTCTCCAACAATGAAATGCGCCTTATAGATAGGGATTGCCTGCCGCTGCAGGGCCCACACTATCGTCAAGGCATTTACTTTTCCATGGTGGAATAGGCCACTTCTCTCGGCAGAAGCTTCCGGCTCAGGTACATAATGGGGATGTTCCTGTCGCCGTTTGTGTCCACTCCTGGCTTAGCAGACTGCACCGAGGCTCCAAAAGTCACTGGCGTCGGTTTGTACTATAAAACGCCGGGTGAAGTTCGGTCGGATTGTAGTAATATTGGGGAGCTGGACAAGGCAGCCTTATCACAGGATTGGACTAGGCTCCGTATCTCGCAGTTCATTTGTCCATCGACTGCGCTTGAGGGCAACCCTATTTCATGGTTGAGGTCTGGTCAGGTGGCTTTGCAGGCTAACTATAAGCTGTGGAACAATCCTCCTCATAGGACCAGCGGTGCCCAAGAAGGACATCAACCTGCTTGTCGTTGGTCCTGGGGGTGGGCCAGGAATGTCGATTGGCATTCCATCTTTTTCGGGCTCTGGCTTCAGGCCCCCCCAACTTACTAATGCCAGCTGGCACACATTGTTTTCCGGCTTGATGGTCAAAGCCTGCCTGGCAGATATCGCCAAGCACCTCGTCTAGGTGCTGGTGGTGATTCCTCCGAGTGCGCTGGACTGAAATGGGCTATGTCATCAGGTACGCAGCGTGTACCCTCTCCAAGTCCCTTAATGACAGCGTGTTGATCCTTCACGCTGAAAAGTGGCAGGGGCATTCTTCATGCCGAGCTGGCATGACAGTGGACTCGTACCAAGCCAGAACTGGGGTGATAAAGGCAGAGCGTTCCCTTGCCTAGACACGAGGTCAGGGGATATATGCGCCAATATCCCCGCCTCAGATCATGATGGCTCAGGTACTTGGTCCCGGCACAACTGTCTCGGAGCAGGTCATCAATGCGCGGCATTGGAGTACGCATCAGTGACCGTGACAGAGTTGAGCCCCCTGTAGGTCCTCGCAGTACTCGGCGTGGTCCGATCCTTCTGGGGACGAGGACTTAAAGGGAGGCCCAGGCCATGTTGGGCGCATTGAATGATCCCCATCTTCCAGTACTCTCGTCATTATTCCTCACGCATGTGCTGCATGCACTTCGGGGTAGGATACGATATGCTGAATGCTCCGAAGAATTGGGACGGGGGATCACACCGGTGTCCACGTGATGACGGCTGACTCACGTCCTTCCATGCCATGTTAGAGTGACCGAATGGCCCGGATAAGGGTGGAGAGTTGCCATACAAACTGGGACCGTTGGCTTCCTCCTTGAGCTGGACTCACAAATTCTCCACTTCCATCTATGGGATCCAGCTGCCCTGAACGGGCGAAGCGATGTCCAAGAGGTTCTCCGTCTCACCTACTGTGTGTTGCAGGTTGACACCACGGTGAGGGCACAATGACACATCCCACTCAGTGATGCGCCTTGCATCATGTATCCACGTGGAAGGCTCCTTCCGCCTTCCCCGGTTTGTGGTACGGGTGACCTGGTTGGACTGCGTTGTATGTTGTTGTGCATGACATAGTGGGCCTTCCGAGGCTGCCTGAAGCTTGTTCTGTGGTACGGGGGACCAGGACCCACACTTTCTGACTCCACTGGTAGGTCCTTCACAAGCATTCTGGTCGTACCACTGCTTATGGTCGCGGACATGGGTCAGTTTTGCATATTTCGTGCAATCAGCTGTGTCAAGGCCTGCATTTTGTCACGGAAGCGCACAAATCATAACTCATGCGACACCTCCGGGGTTGCTAAGTCTCATTCCAGGACCTCCTTCCACCGAGGGGCACAGGGGCACCCTGCTAACACGTCGTCCTCATACAGGATGCTCTGAAGGGAGCGAAAGCCCGGTCGTGGCCTGTGGGACTTCCCCATTAGCATGTGTGTTACGTAATAGTACGGTGTGGGAGGATACCACTGCCCAAGATCGACCCTTGGGTGTTCGATCAGCAACATCTTAAGCATCTCTTGCTTCAGGGTGCCATTGAACGTTCACTCAGGCCATTTAGTTCTGTGGGTAGGTATGGGCGTGGGCTGGCCACCAGATTGTTGCACACTGTATCAAGCTTATCAACAAGGACTCTCCATTAGCTGCGACATGAAGCGGGCGTCACCCGGGTCAGTGTGCCATTTCCTGGGGGAAAGACCACTCTGAGAGAAAATTCTCCAGTTAAAGAGCGGTGGCCACCTTGTCGGCTCTTCCGAATGGACAACAAAGGCTACGGCTTCTGGGTACCGATGGGGTAGTTCTACTACCGTCTGAAATACGAAGTGCGTTTCCCGGAAGCTGCTGGAACATGGACAGCGTGTCCAAGATTAAATTACACACGGACACAACTCTGTAAATAGGCTCGCCTCTATGATGGCTTAGGTACCAGTGGGACTTGGCCTTCGGTCCCGCTTCACCAACCCCTTGACCAGGTGTCGCACGATACTGGACTAGTAGGTCAGCACATCACATCATATCCCACTTCCTTTGGCCAGTTAAATGCTTGGCACAGCCTGGTCCGCTTGGTTCTTGGTGATCCCTAGGTGTTCCGGCCATCGAGAATCTCATGCGACAACCGCAACAACGTCCGCCTGACGGATAGGGTTCTCTCAACCGTCGGTCCCTGGGCCACGACCTCCGGTTAAACCCGGTCGGACCGTCACGTGGTACAGCCGTCCTCTTGGTCCCAGACCACCCTCGCTCTGTTGTCTGGTCAAGGTGTTGGCGCTGTGCTCCGCCTGCACTCTCTTTGAGAGCTTCAGGCGGGATGTCGTCAGCTGCTACGCTGCCTGAAACTCGTCGACTTGACGTGGCAGAATTGGTATGAGAATGCCACGTACATTGTCGGTTCCCTGGCGGACTACTATCTCCCTGGCCCTCACCTACCCTCGCACTTACCATGGTCCGATGGGAGGTACCGTCGGGCCCTGGAGGGGCCCTTCCTGCTCTGCCCTCAAATGCGCGTGACTGCGGCCACAACCGACTGCAAACCGATGGGTGGGGGCTCCCTCCCCTCGGCGTCTATGATATGTCGCCAGTCTGCTTGGCCTAAAGCTGCGCCCTATGACATCCTGTTTGTAGGGGAGACCCTGCTCTATGGCCTTTCCTGGTAGCTCCACTGCCCACCTGCTATGCTGCCCCACTGTAGCTGTCTGCCACCCCTGTCTCCTGGCTGTGGGGAGTTCCCTGCCTTGTGGCCTTTCCTGGGATGCACTGCCTCACCTGTATGCTCCCCCAACCACAGCTTCGCTCCCCTGTTTTTTTCCCCTATTGATGAGCACACCATGAGGACAACAAAATCCAGCAGGCTTGCGTGTGACACATCATGCTTCCCGTATTATCTAAACATCTGTGAACTTTATCTCCCTCTCCACAGGAGGAGAGGGGGACACACCATATACCCACCCACACATCCCCTCAGTATGCATTATTTAACACGATTGTTACAATAATAGACATGGTTGGATGACATATCAGACATTTGGGGGGAGCAGACCTCTGGGGCTTCAGGGGCCCTCAATTAAATGGGCTCAGCCGCCCAATGTCTGTCCCTGAATCAAAATACTAGCGCTGCGAAGGTATCGACGGATACCCTCAACTCCCCGCATTCCTGGCCGGCCACCCCAGTCAACATACACCTGGCAACTCGCGCAGCGCTCGGCTACAAAGCCATTCTACCAATTCGGAGACAGCGCAGGTCTTTTCGGGTATCATGCCCTTGGGTACCACCAGCTCAGGCTGCCTCCACTGTCATCTCCTGCGCCGGTGTCACAAGTAGTCCCCCATTGGCAAGACCGGCCTACGGTGAGACTGGCTCGGTTGTTATCGCGGGGCCTTGTCCCCCACAACCCACCAACAACATCAAAACATTGGTGGGCCTTGGAAATGGGGACTGGGACGGGCCCTTCTGGCGATAAGGGGAGCATGCTGGCTTGAAATGTCCCGGCTGTTTGCAAAGGGTGACAGAGTCGGGTTCACTCCCACTGATGTGGATGCAATGGGCTGGGGGGCCCCCATGGGCTTAGGGGGTAGGGCACATAACTGGACCTGCAGGCATTCTTTACCCCCTCTCAGCGGGGGTGCTTCTGGCATTCCGGTGACCCGATTGTTTGGCATATTCATCTGAAGGTTTGCTGTTGGCGGTGGCTCCACAGGTTTCGGTCACGAAGATGCTTGGCTGGAGTTCCTCTGGGCAGTTCCACAAAAACATGACATCCGTGGGCAATGAGCTTCTTCAGCTGCTGACAGTGGTGATCTTTAGCACCTGGGTCCACTGGTCGAATGCTCTCTGGAGGGCCGCATGTGGTCGGCCCAGGCTGTCTGTAGGACCCGCTGCGCAAAATCCGGAGTCTTCCTGTACATCTCAGGAGTTGAGTTGTACGGCCGGATCAGTGCCTGCTTGTTCCCTCGTAGGTCAGGGTGGACTGCAGTGGGCTCAGGTGACCAGAGATCCTCCTAGAGCTTTTTACCTCTGAGACGAGGAGTCAGCATCCAGGACTCCACGGGGTCCTAAGGCACATGTGGTGATGGCGGGCAAATTTTTTCATTGCCTGCAGGAAAGGTGTCAGGTCTGCCACCTTTTATCCAGCATGGGGAAATTCCTACCGCCCATTAACTTGGAATGGGGTCTCAGGAGGCTCTTGACTGGCTGGGGTGGACTTGTGCTTTGCCAGCTGTAGCGCCTAGTAATTGGTGGTCACGATCCTGCTGTCGTTCCATCGGCACGTCTACCGACGTTCTGCGCAGCTGCCGCCTCTAGACGCTTCGTGACTTATGTCAGCTTCCATCCTCATTATCCGACATCGCGAAGCTTTCTGCCAGCTGCTAGGTAGAATGCCTTGTTGGCGTCGAGGTATCCAGCCTCAAGCTTAGCCAGGGGCAGCCTTTGGCAGAGAATAGCTGAGGGTGAGTCGCGCCATCTGCGCATGACTCCTGTGACTGGCTAATTGAGGAGACCGAGCTGGACTCCCCCTCGCCTTCATAGTCTCACAGGCTGGTCTGTGGCCTGAGCTCGCTTATACTGCGACTTCAACTTCACCGACTGTTTCCTCCAGGCCTCAGCGTGTTTGCACCTTGCACATGACCAGCCTATCCCTCTGCAATGTCATCACTTGGTTAATTGACACAAAAAACTGCAACCTGAAAATGCACCAAAACCTTGTATTTGCACTCTGACTGGTCTCTAGTGCTGAGTTAATCTTTAAGACCCCAGCAGCACATAACACCACTGCTGGCTAGTCTTAGTGTTTGGGAGTCGCGGAACGCGCACTTCAAACAACTACTTTTGTTCTGAGAACTTCCCCTCCGATCTGCCACCAATATGTGTACGAAAACAGCACTGTCGCCGGCCCACTTGAGGGACGACGCCTGAACTCTTGGGGTGTATATCGACGTTGCACAGCCACTTCGGGGTGCACAAGGTCAGCCAGATTACTGTTCCACTGTTAACACCCTGTCCACACTGGCACAGGGAGACAAACAATGCTGCAACAGTTCTTCTCGTTTGGTTATAGACCGGTACGTTACCGACTTATAAACAGGTCTGGATCTACCCTGGGGTAAGCTATATACTATAGTCCGAGTTACTAGGAGTAGTGAGGCCGATGACCAAGCAGAATAAAATCAGTTATTAAAGTGTTGTTGATTTTAATTGAGACCTTGAGGGCCACACTAGACAAATATACAAAAGGATGATTAGTATACAGGTAGAGTGAGAGGTGCAAAATACAATTATGGATTACAGACAAAAGGCAGTTAGAATGGGTTAATTACCGTTTTGGTTAGCTTGGTGTCTGGGCTCTACTTGGGAGGGCTTATGTGGCATGGCTGCTGTGTACTGGATGATCCTGGAATTGCTCTGTAGGTGACCCCCCCTCTGGATCAACTCGGCGCGCAGAGCCTCAGCTCGGTCCTTGCTTATTATCTGTGTAGGGGACAGTACAACATGGCTGCCCAACCATGTTCACGCCCTACCACACACTACCCTGGGACGGTCTAAGAACCTCCTCCCGAACTCCAGAGTCATTGCAGTTTCTGATACAAAACACGCAAAAAATGGTTCTATAACTCGGAGGGCCTTGGCACAGAACCAAGCCTGGTGGGCACCCATCTCAGACCCGGACTGCGCCTACCAGACGCACGCGGTACTAGACATCCCTTTCTTATGGACTCCCGGGAACGGTTCTGGACTATCTCACTCCCCTGCGGCCCTGGTAACTGGAAAATGGGGCTGTGCGTGTTGGGAGGAGTTTCGCCCATATTTTGAGAATATGGAAACTCACGCCATGCACCAGTTATGAGCTGGTAAGCCTTATAAATCGATATGAAATATTGAGGACACTCGACCCGACTTAGGGTTGGGATTGAGTGAGCCTTTGATAGTCTTGGGGGTTGAGGCAGGCATTTGTTTTCATGTTGCTAATTAAGGAAAGGAGGTTCTGTTCGAGGTATCCAAATGTCCTGCTGTGCGAACATCCTATCGAAAGGCATTTACAATGGGTTTAATTAATGTGTAAATGGAGCTTTCCTGGGCTGGGGGCAGCTGTGATCTGACTAGATACGGGATTGGGGGTGAAGTAAACTGAATTCTTCCTCACATACATATATATATATGTGTTTGCATATATATAGGTATATTTGTAGGGTGAGCAATTGGCAAGAAGAGAATGTGGATTATGTACGGTATGGAGACATGTCTAATAGCTGAACAGAAACAACAGCTAAATGGAGGACATTATAGAGCATTGCTGAGCAGTGTAGAATGTGAATTCAGTGCTAGGGTGAGATATAATACTTATTAGAGCTTTTAACTCTGTCTTTCTCTGTCTTACTTGGAAACTCCCTCCTCTTCCCCATTCGTTCTCCATTGACTGAATAGGCAGTTGTAACCTGGTTATTCAGTGAGCTGTGACAGATTGAAACAGATATTAGCAGTTTTGCTAAAAAACAGAATGATGAGTTTAGGAGGAAATGTAGAAGAAGCAAACATCTAGTAAATGGAGACAGGCATTTTCTTTACTAATATACAGTATATCACCAAGTTTCTTACATTCGCTTGTACTATTGATTTATCAAAGTTTCCTGAAAGGTTATTAGCAATTTAAGAGCACAAAAGAAGTAAAAATATAATGTAGCATGTAATGTAACAAGATAATACAATAATGTTATCCATTTAATAGATCTACTAAAGGTTATTCTGTTCTCTTAAAGTAATGGCATACCATTTGGACATGCCATCACTTTCTGCTCTGTTACGTCTCCTTCACAGTTCTTAGGAACATGAGGTTGCCACAGGCACCTATTGGGTAGTGAACTGCAACCTTCCCCATTCATGTGTCTAGGAATGTATAGTACTTCAGTCCCTGCATAGTGACTGAACAGAGTGAGCTGTGCATGGGAAAAAGATTGAAGAGGACACAATGCTAAATTAGTGCTGTAGCCCTTTTATTCTCAGGATGGATGACCCACAGATCAGACCCTCACAAATCATATCCTGGAAAAGTGTCATCACTTAATAAATTCGAAATAACTACAGTTAACCTATCTCACAAAAAATAGGACATTACTTAATTAAAAAACTAAGGCACTAAGAGGCTATAAGCCAGGAAGGTGCACCACATGTTTGCACCCTTATGTATTGCTTTATTTATATGCAATTGTAATACCGGCAGCCACCCCCCTCATGTCCTGAGGATGTGTGAGTGTAAGTGTTCCCCTAGCTGTGGAATCTTTGAGTTGTCATTCAGCAATCAGCTGCACCTGTTTTTAAGTAAGTAATGTCCTATTTTTTGTGTTTTAACCTATCTCACACACTGATGGCATAGCAATCAGATATGCAATCAATGTGTGATCAGTGTAGATCCTACCTCTGGGTGTTCCTATTTATTTAAAAAAATGGGCCATCAAAAGTTTCTGTTGAGAACAGAGAGGTGGTTGGAACTCTCCCAATCATTTTAGTTCTGACCACCTCTGTGTTCTCAGAAGAGACTATCGGGGCTTGTTAAGGAGATACAGTAGAGATTATACATTGATGGCAGATCTTTTTGATATGCTATCAATCTGTGAGATGGGAAAATCCCTTTAAGATTTATATAGGAAGACTAAAAAGTATCCTAATAGAGTAGCTTCATAATTATCTTGATTCATACTAAATTATAGACTTGTTATAGAAAGTAAAGTATACCAAGAAAAGCATGAGAACCAAAGGGATATGACTGTACGCTAGTTTATCTACAAAAGTTTTGACTATGATTATAAAGCTTATGTATTTCTAAATAAAACTGTCAACCACTTACTCCACATGTTTGTCCCTCTGTCTTCTCTTCTCCACTTCTACAAGTCTTATAGCAAATCCCTGCTGCGTGAACAAGTAATAAATAAGAGGTCACATAACTGCAACAATGTTGTGCAAACTACATTGCCCATAAATCTTTTTGTCTGCAGAGCTGCTCCAAGCTCAGACTAATTCTTTCTTAACTTAGTTGGGCACATCCTGTTCTACACAGTGAAATAGTACATATATTTTTCTTGTCCTTTTATGTTTATTGCTACTTCTAATTTCTCTAATAAAGAGAGGTGGTGTAATTCCACTCTAAACAAGATCACTATTTCATAACTTGATATCTTTATTTCTTTTTCTGCACATGCACTGATATCAGAAAAACTGGGCAGTTAAATAGTAAATGCACTGACAGATCCATGTTTTAGACAGTGAAGAGGCCAACCACTTTTTTGGTCCAGCCTTTATGGTCGGCATCCATCCCTGCCATAGATCGCAGATACTGTGAGGGTATGATCCACAGCAATCAGAGAAGACCTCTGGACTCTATAGAGAGAGAAGATTTGTGAATTACTTACAAACTGAGGCAAGGTATACACACACTTTGGTAAATTTAACAATGTCTATTCTTAGGGTAAGTTCACACGGCTTATTTTGGAGCGCATTTCGCCACATATTTCACAGTGTACTGCACTTAATATGCGGGGAAATGTGCCCCATAATCCATAGCTGTCATAGAGAACTATGGATTACGCCATGTCCCCCCGCGCATACAATACGATTGTATTGTACATACGTGTAGATATGTGACATGTCACTTATTTGCAGCGCTTACGTTTTGCTAGTAATGCATGTCTATGGGGCCGGTGGGCTGCCAGCCCCCGCGCCGCGGGAGCACGCGCTGATCAGCGCGATTCCCAAAATATCCGGCGTATTGCGCCGCATACTGTGAACATACCCTTAGACAGCACAAACAGACTAGACTGTGCCACATTTATCATAGTGTTCATAAATATTGCACTTGTAATTGTCTGGTGAAACTACACCTTTTTTAAGTTGGTCTACTGTATGTCACTAACTGTGCCAACATTTTGCCGAAACTTTTGACGCCCAGCATCTCATGCTAAGCCATGCCCCCGAAACCACACCCATTTTACCAAGAACATGCCCATTTTGCCATCCGAGGCACAGGCATGTCCAGAAGATGTCTAAAACACATCATAAATGCAGTTTAAAGCATGTATGACATTATTTTTATTGCAAATTGTGCCAGGATTCTGGAGCAAATGCCTTGATAAATTTGCCCCATTGTATTTTTCAGACAGAAAAATAAGCTCTGTAATATGTCGTGGAATTCCAAAGAGTACCCTTACATTTTAACCACACATTACACTTCCCTTTTGATGTAGAATGTACCGCATTTTAAAACATAGATTACCCCATTTAAATTGCAGCCTAAGGGTGTGTTTACACTGGTGAAAATGCACAGAAAAAGTAACAGCCACAAATTTTTATTTTTTATACTCAATGTGGATTTAGAATTCGCTTTGGTGAAATAACATGTAGCGGTTCACAATATTACTGCAGTGCATTAAATGCATTAAAAAATTGCCATATAAATATAACCTCAGGGTTTTTTAATTACCTGCAAAAATATCAAATCTATAACTTCTCATTGGAAATACATTCAACCAATATTATGTGACTTAAAATTGTGACAATCTTATTTCTATAAACACAAATTAACATGGATGGTCTTTATGTGAATGAAGTCATGAAGACAGCAATGTTACTTGTTTGGTATCTTCAAAGCAAAACCACCAGCTAGTGCCAATAATTAGTAATTGGCACTATAGAAGTGGCACAACTTTATGCTATATGTACTATAGTACTTCTGTGTTTTTGCAAAACTTTATCTACTGTATGTATCTAATATGTATAAACAATTTGTCTGGCATAGGTGATAATTTTATGTGTAGTACTGCTTTATGAATACTATTAAAGGGTTGTTTCAATCTTACACTGATTAGATATGCCATCAATTTGTGACAGATGCAGGACCTAACTCATGTGCCATTTTGCAGAGGAATATAATTACCAATCCTCAGCCATTATTTATTTATGATGGGTAAGTAGTTGGGAAGAGAATGAGGAGTACTTACAGTATGAATGCATGCCTAAAGTTGACCAGATGTCCCGCTTAGGGCGGGACAGTCCCGATTTTGTCACCTGTGTCCCACTGTACTCGCAATGTCCCGGCGGGACGCCCAATGTCCTGCTTTCATCGGGACATTGCCAGTATGTCATTGGCTTCTGGGCCGATGCTGTGGGCCCAGAATGCCAGCGGCGAGCTTTTCATTTGCATGCACCTCCTCTGGAAGTGCATACAGTTGAAATGTATTGCGGAAGAGAGAACGAGCACTCCCTGCTCCGCAGAGTACTCCAGAAGATCACAAGCAGGCTTGAACCTTTAGAGCTCAGTTGTCTTGTGTACTTCAGATTATAAACCTCGTGCACTCATGTTACTGTAACAGGAATAGCTAGGAATAGCAGAGTTAATCTGGCAATCACTGATATAGAACCATCCACAGCCTGAATAGGAAGTGAGTCTGAAGCTGCCTGTGGCTCTGTGAAATAGTATGCTGAGACAACCCATTCAACACCTTAGTCTCTGCCTATCAATTAAGTCACCAACATACAAGTTTAAAATGTTTGTCTGCTCCTACAAAATAGGGCAGAACATGGTAGTGCTCTTCTTACAACACCTGTCCCTCTTTGAAGTCTTCCACTTGTCTCTCCAACATCTCCTCTCGGCCTCATAGCACACAGTGTCCATCAATTAAATATCCATAATTTGCAAGTTAATAAAGCCAATTCAATATAAAAAATGGCGCAACCCACATTCCTGTCCGTTGTAATGGCTCCCATGGAGTAACTGTATGAACTGAATATGGTGTCAATCATGTGACCTTCTGGCAGTCAGACGGTAATAGAGTAATATGATATATATCAGGTAACTAAATAAGGATAATATGCTTATTTCAGCAACTTCTTCACTGGATTTACTTATAAAACTGCTGTCTATCTAGGTTATGTCAAACACTGAGAAGCAAAACAAAACAATGTTTTGTACTTTTGACTTTCCGCCTCAATATCTCACCATCCACTTCAGCTTTGAGAGTGAGGCTACCATAATTCTTTAGACAATAATTTTGGCTGAGCTATATGTGAGTATCCTACAAGATGAGTTACTTCATATACTCGAATGCTATGGGTATGAAAAGGACATTATAGTGTTCCAGCAGGACAACGACCCCAAGCATATGTCGAGATTTGTAAAGAAGTGGTTCAATGAAGTACAGTTGCCGGATTGGCTCCCACAGTTCCTAGACCTTAATCCATTTGAACACTTGTTGGTAGAGTTGAAGATAAAGCTGTATACATATCCAAGTGAGTCGACCAGTGTGCAACAACTTTGCAAGTAGAAGAGACTTAGGATCAGATTTCATTCGAAACATGATTCAGTCTGATCAAGAGCATGCCTAGAAGGCTTCAGGCAGTTTTGAAAGCCATAAGTAGATTTAAAAAATAATACAAATTACAATTTTGATTTTATAGGAGCAAAACAGTAACAATGCAGTTACATGACAAGAATCTACACAACTAAGCATATGCTAAATGGCAGCAATTAAAAATATAAAAGATAACCACCATGATACTCTATAAAATGTTGGTAGTCTCACTTTCAAAGCTTAAAGTGGATGGTGAGATATGTAGCATGAAAGTCAAAACTTCAAAACATTGTTACCCTTTTGCTTTTCATTGTTCATTGTTATTGTTAATAAAGTAAAATATAAAAACAGGGGTCACAGGACACGTGTGGTAAGTGATATTACTGGTGTCATGTTCAGTCTATATGATTAGTCATAGAGCCATTCTATGGACTGGAATGTGGGCTATACCATTTATTTGTCCAGATAGAGGCTACTCCATTGGTGTAAAAGAGGTAGTGGAGTAGAATTTTAAATACATGGATATTGGAAAATTGTATTATTTTCTATTATGTACATAATAAATAATAACAATAAAAAGTGGACAAACTCTTTAAACAAAAATAGTCTTGTGTGTTGTAGCTTTGCTTAGCCATGTATTTGCTTCACACATAAATGAGTTAAAGGGGTTGTCCGATTTAATTTTTTTTGGCATGCTGCTGTCCTTCAGAAAATTAAAAAAACATACTTACCTCTCCCTTCATCTCACATCCAGTGGTGTATTGTCCTCTACTTTCCACCAGTCTTCTGTTTTCTTCAGGTGTTGATAGCAATGGAACGTCCCGGCTGCAGCAGTCACATGTCACTGGCTGACATCACAAAGTTGACGCTCTGAATAGTGATATCCAGCAGTGGCATGTTACCGCTGCAGCCTCAGTGACATCCCTTTCAGATCAAGACTGAAAGAAAAGAGAAGACCGGTGGAGAGTGAGGACAGTGCAGCACTGGATATGTGCTGAGAGGAGGGCTGAGTAATTTTTTTTATGCTAAAATGGCAACAGTATGCAATAAAGATCATTTTGGATCTTGTCATTCCATTCGGCCTTACTCAGAGGTCCCATTAATTACAGTGGGAGACCAGCTTTCTGGTCTCAGAGAGGCTTTTGGGCTTGTTCTGAAGATAGATGTGGGTCCCAGAGATGGAACCTAAATCTATCAGTCACTGATGGTGTATCCAATTGATAGACCATCAATGTCTGTAATGAGACACCCACTATAAGTCGAGAAGACAGAGATTTAGGGAGACATGTATGAATCAAATGCATCGAAGTTCATTTTCTCATGTTTTTTTCAGTGTATAATGTGCCTGAATGTATGAAAGTGGTTTCTGTGCGTTCATAAAAGGTGTCTAAAGTACATCGCGCTTCACCTGTGTGTTTGGCGAATTACGGAACGTAGGCGCATTAGTAATGCGCCTAACATGTATAAAGGCTATAGATGCAGTGGGGGAATAAAGTATTTAGACAGCCACCAATTGTGCAAGTTCTCCCACTTAAAAAAAAGAGAGAGGCTTGTAATTGACATCATAGGTAGACCTCAACTATGAGAGACAAAATGAGAGGACAAATCCAGGAAATCACATTGTCTGATTTGGAAAGAATTTATTTTATATGGGCTCGGACATATACTGACTTAAGCAGGGGGACACGTCTGGCACTGCAGGATCTGAGTCCCTGACGGCATAGTGTGTTACTGATGGTAGCCTTTGTTACGTTGGTCCCAGCTCTCTGCAGGTCATTCACTAGCTCCCCCCATGGGGTTCTTGGATTTTTTCTCACTGTTCTTGTGATCATTATGACCCTGCGGGGTGAGATCTTACATGGAGCCCCAGATTGAGGGAGATTATCAGTGGTTTTGTATGTCTTCCATTTTTTAATTATTGCTCCCACAGTTGATTTCTTCACACCAAGCTGCTTCCCTATTGCAGATTCAGTCTTTCCAGCCCGGTGCAGGGCTACAATTTTGTTGTTGGTGTCCTTCGACAGCTCGTTGGTCTTCACCATAGTGGAGTTTGGAGTGTGATGGTTTGAGATAGTTTTTGCTTTTTTGCCAACCTGGGTATTCACTGTTCTTACTTCTTCTTCAATTCCTGTTGTTACTAATATACTTTCTTTTAACAAAATGAAGAGAGACTGGCTAACACTGTATGTGAAGCCAAAGACTGCTACAAGAGAGTGGCAGATGAGACATCAAAAATTTTTTCTTTATTATGGTGTAATAAGCAAAGTGTGACTTTCACAAGAAATCTGAAACTAAGAATACCCTCATCCTTATTTGGTCAAAACTTTATTTGACTATTTGAAATTATGGCCAACCTAATATTGTAGCTGTTTAATTAAAATTTATAAACTCTATAAGCATTTACCATTTTTCACTGTTTTCTCTTCTTAAACCTTTAGTCAAGAAAAATTCCCAAGGCATAACTCACTCTTACCAGATGCGGTTATAATTTAGAAGAGGAATATGTTGTGGAAACAATTCTGGTTCTAGCATTTTTTACATTTAACTACAGTACTAAATTCAGTGGCTAGGTCATAATCTTAAAGAAAACTCATGGAATCCTGTGAGGATTATTCATACTCCACAACTACACGGAGAATTTTATTGTCACTATCTAGACAAGGCTGTTCAAGTACTGTTCAGAGACTGGTGTTTAAAACAATACTGTAACAGATATAGAGTGTCGGGTGTCTGCATAATTTATCATTGGATGTACTGATGATGTACAGGACAAGTCATGATAACAGGAGATTAACATGATGAAGGATCTTTCAGGATTTAATAGGACCTACCTATTACCCAGGAAATATATGCACACTTCCATTAGATAGTAAGCACTGTTCTAAATAGCTCTACATTTTTTAACTTCTACCATTGTTTTGTAAATCTGTATTATGCAGCAAATCACAATTTTTCCTAGAAGCAATTTCTTAAAAATAAAAGCACATAACCTCAGAAATTAATTGGTTCATGCAATTGCTACTCCAAAGATCTGAGATGAAGATTTGGTAATTAATCAGAAAAAGTAGCTTTTGTAGCGTGCAATTATTAGTAGAAAAAGTACTGTTGGAGGAGGGTTAATTGGCACTTGTGATGTATAAGCTATAGATAATGGCGTATTGCAGTAGTCATTTAGATACTCAAGGCTGCAGGCTTAGTTCTATAGTAGAATAATGGTCTTTTTTAATATAATATAATTGTATATAAGTTGCTGTTTTTAACAATGCATCTTACAGGTTTAATCGCTCGATTTATTAGCAGCAGTTCAGTATGACTGCAGTACATTACAACACTGCAGTAACTGAATAAAATATAAAGGCAACTTTTTAGATGCCTGAGTTTTACTGTACTGTAGTTTAGATGGTGATATGGAATATGATTCTACTCTAGTGATCGGTTCTCTTAAAAAGAACTGACAGCTGCTTACCACTGTTAATTTTGAATGCTTTAATGAACATTTTCACAGTTTAAGAAGATTGTCTCTGAACACCTACTCTGGTGCATACGAGAAGCGCGCAGGAGAAAGAGGGGGCGAGGTTCTGAGCTGATTATTATTATACAGTTGTGCTCAAAAGTTTACATACTCCGGCAGAATTTTTGCTTTCTTGGCAATTTTTTCAGAGAATAACACAAAAACTTTTTTTCCACTCATGGTTAGTGGTTGTGTGAAGCTATTTATTGTCAAACTACTGCGTTTTCTCTTTTTAAATCATAATGATAACTAAAAACATCCAAATGACCCTGATCAAAAGTTCCCTCAGTCAGGTATATAGGGGCACTCAGGCAGGTATATAGATATAGGAGCACTCTCAGGCAGCTATATAGTGGCCGTCAGGCAGGAATATAGGGGCCCTCAGGCAGGTATATAGATATAGGGGCACTCAGGCAGGTATATAGGGGCACTCAGGCAGGCATATAGATATAGGGCACTCAGGCAGGTATATATGGGGCACTCAGGCAGGCATATAGATATAAGGGCACTCAGCCAGGCATATAGATATATGGGCACTTAGGCAGGTATATAGGAGCACTCAGGCAAGTAAAAATAACATTAATACTCACCTTACCTGCTTCCCGGCCGCGCGCTCCTCTTACAGGGGGACACTGGAGGCGTGATGAGGCCTTCTAAATCCCCCAGCACCCGGGACGCTCCCCCCGGCAGCCCCTGGGCGCAAAACCTATACGGCTGTGGGGCCAGGGGGATGCCCCATTGCGGGTTTTACTTCATCGCGACGCGGGCCCACCTACCCGGAAAGGGGGCCGCGGGGGTTTTTCTCGCGCTTGAACCCCCGGGCGAGCCCCGCTGTGTCCGACACTGTCGCAGAGCAGGGAGTGCTTGCTCTTGTTTCCGCAGAAGAACTCAGCTGGTTGGGGCCCCTGCCTGCCCCCCCTTTTGTGACGGGTTTGAGGTGGGCCCGGCCCTAGGCAAACCCCTTTTCCTTTCCTACCCATCGTCCTGGCCCTGGTTCCTTGGTGTTACTATTGTTAGGCTCCAAAAGGCAAATAAAAGAAGTGAAAGTTTGCAAAAAAAAAATTTTTTTTTCCAAACTCATGAAAATTTTTTCCATGAAAGGGCAGAGTATTGTCATCTGCAACAGCTGTCATGAGAAAAGTTTTTCCCACTAAGTAAAAACAGTCATTAGAGACAAGAAACAGACAAAAATCAACACAGTCATCTTCCCTTAGATAAATATTTAGAAACTTCAAATAATGTAAAAAAATGATTTTTTTTTATTTGTGTGTGGAAGGTAGTTTTTACATCTTTCAAAGTTTTTTCCCATTTGGGTGAATTTCTTGTATACTTTTAAAAAATCCCACATTGGGGAAAGGGGTATTTTTAAAAACCCCCATTTTTTTTTGGGCATTTCTGAAAAAAGTCTTTTTTCCAAATGGAATGAGGTTGCAACTGTGATAAATTTAATGAAACCCCCAATAAGAAAATTAGGATAGATTTAATGACTCACCAGAGACCAGGGGTGGATCCTCACTTGGAGACATTCGTATAGAACCACACCAGAAGCACAGTCTAAGGATCCCCCTAGTTTTCATTGTTTAAAACCCATGGAGTCTTTTTCCCACTGAAATGGGATCCCAGATCGTCCCCCCCTTTCCCTACTCACCTGGGCAAAATTTGACCCCCAAAGGTACCCCTTTAGGGGGAAAAGGTTTCGGGACAATCCTTAGGTCGGGGGGGGCCAAAATTTCAGGTAAACAAATCAGGAAACAAACTGAGGGCTAAACACAGAATCTATATGTAAGAATATACTGAGGAGCATCATGAGTAATAACCAAAGATCAGGCACAGAGGTGGGGAGACTGTCCCTTTAATTAGTCACTGGAGACTTGTGGTACATAGAGGGGCAGATTGGCGGCACATTTTAGAGAGAAACCGAGAAAGACTGGGCCAGCTGAAGAAGTGACCACAGCAGGAAGCCACAAAGAGCAGTAGAGAGGTGAGGATCTTATTGGATTGAGCCCAAACTGCAGTTTGTGACAATAAATTAAAATTACCACGTGTAAACATACATTGGAAAAGGTCTAGAGTTTTTAAAACCCCTTTCCCCCAGGTCAGGCCCTTTTTTTAAAAACTTTTCATTCATTTTTCCTTTTTCCATCTCTCTAGAGCCATAACTTTTTAATCTTCCATCTACATAGCTGTATGAGGGCTTTTAGTACTTTTTAAATAGCACCATTTATTGTACAGTGGAACAGGAAAAAAACACAATTGTGCCATTTTTAGGAGGGGGTTCCATTTTTATCGAGCTCCCCATGTAGTATTCGGGTTTTTTATTTGCATTCGGTAGGTCTTTATTTTTCCCTAAAGTGGAAAATTTTCATATAGTTTGGGTTAAAGTTTTATTTTAAATTTTTATTTGCTTTCCCCATCCCTTATTATTTTTTTTTGGGGGGCCCTTGTTTTTTCCCAAAGCTAAATGTATTTTTTAAAAGGGTGTCATTTTAGAATAAAATGCATTTTTTTGGATCGATTTTTTTTCCCAAGGCCCTTTTGGGGGCGGCAAAGGGGCCCAAATTGTGGCTTTGCTCTTTATTTTTGTTCTCTATGGAAATCCCCTTGCAAGGAAAATAATGTTATATTTTAAGAAATTGGACTTTCACTGACCCATCCATACCATCTTTATTTGTAAACTGGTAAAGGGGGTATTTTTAATTTTTTTTTTTTAGATTTATAGAACTTTATTTTTTTTATTCCAACACCCCTCCTCCCCAGGGTACTTGATCACAGAGTATATTAGTGAAGTTTTATTACCTTTTTACTTTTTTGGGGAAGAATAGAGGTTGGGCTTTTTTCCCACCCCCCCCCCCCCTGGGGAACATGCGGGGTTGGGTGAGAAAAAACCCGGGAAAAATAAATTAAACCCTTAAGTAAAGTTTGTGGCAAAAAAATTTTTTGGATTGCTGCCATGTAGGATGGTGTATGCTAATACTGTATCTAGTGGAGTCTTGGCAAATGGGAAGAGTGCAAAGTAATGCTTTAGATTTGTCAAGCCAGAGAAAAATGTAGGGCTTCAAACTCCAGTAAAAAAGACGGATTTTTTGGGGGACCCAAATGGGTGTTTTGTCTCCCAAATACACCCCTCAAAGTCCTTTAAATAGTGCTTAGGGTTGGGAAAATCTAAACCCACTGTAGGCTATGTTTCCCTTCACGGCTTAATTGGGGTACGTAATTACGCCCCGAAATTAAACCCCGTGGGGACGGGGGGGGGGGCGGGGAGGGGGGGAGTAAGCGGGGGGCCGGGCACTTCGCCGGCCCATTGACTATCACTGCTAGGGGCCCGCGTAACGCCGTTTAAAAAGTGCCCAGGTGAATTATCTCCCCCCCCGGCGGATTGCCGGGGGGGAGGGGGAGACGTAACCCAAATTGTTCTCATGGGGAAACTGTAAATTTTCCGAAATGAAGGGGCCCTTTTTTCGGCCCGTAATTTGGGGGCATTTCCCCCGGCAGAAAATTAGGGACCGAAATTACGGCCCTTTTTTAAGCCTTTGTGAACTTTGGCCCCTTAGGGTGGGGAAGCATTTTGGCTGGAAGTAGATGTTTAAAGTTACTAAACCAGCGCATTGAATTTGGGTAGTGTACCCACCTACAAAAGCAAAATATTACCAAGTAGTCAGAATGGCTTTTTCTGAAGTTTTATTAATTTAAGCAGAGTGGATCTTTTAAAGAGACAATGTGCTTATCTAAATAATTTAATTTGAAATGTTAACTTGAAATTTCAATTGTACAAACATTGGGAATATGTTTGTACAAATTTCGCTTAGGCTAGTCTAAAGGTAATAACTGTGGAAAGTAGTAGTCATGCAGTCATGAGGATCCATAGAAGTGTCAGATTAATATAAACAAATTGCTTATGTGACCCCACAAGTAATGCCTAGGCAGTGTTTGGGGTAGCCTTCCAGAAATCCATACTGGTACTGTCATAAGCCCTCTAAGGGGATAAATTTGATCAGGGGGCTTTGTTTTTTTCCTCATGTTAAAAGGGACTG
>JAODAL010012462.1:0-95326 GCA_025379985.1 Phyllomedusa bahiana | reverse complement strand
TGAGGGCTGGGATGATAACAGTACTATGTCTTGGTCTGAATAGTTCAGGTTGGGCCTATAGCTTGATCTTCGGCGACATATCTGTGGGACAAGCCTCTCTTTCCAGCGTCGGCACTGGTGTCTGTATCTTCCCATAAATGTGCTGGTGGTCCGATGTTGTGCTTCTTTGACCTTCAGTCCTTTACTAATGGTTATACTCGACATTCTCTCTACTAGCGAGCCCCTTCTATATTCACTCTCTCTTCATCAATTGACTCCACCTCGACTCTTCCCGGGTTCTTCTCCATTCTTACTACACTACTTGCTCATTTGCTGTCAGGAGGGTGAACTGACGACTCTGTCCCTACAAAGGCAGCGAGTTCTAGCTTATAAAGCCCTGTATAACACTGTAGGCAGTAGGTGCTATGATGCTCATGCAAGGTTTCTCATCAATAATGTCAATATGAAACCAGCTGTATTGTGTGCTTTGCCTGTAAATACTTCCCGGGTCTAGTTTTTCTCTTTTTTTTCTGGTATTAGCATAATTCTCTGTAAATACCTGGACCACATATACTTTATTATAAAAATAAATCACGGGGAAACAGCTACGTTGAAATGCTAAGGAAAAAAAGTTTATTTTTAATCTTTTAAGACTCTGCTCAACAAAGCTTTATTCTAGTACTGGAGTGGTAAAAAAATAAAATAAAGAGGTAGCAGCAGTAAAACAATGCTCCGACTTTTCTGTCCGACAAATTATCAAGTGATCAAAAAATTAAATAAGAGGTCTATGACGACGTTATACAATACACAAAACAGGAAACATGATTGATACGAAATAATCTTAGAGTTAAAGGGGCTGTATAAGATAATGTAAAAGAGTAGGCTGAATGAAAAAACAGCCTGTCCTTTATTCTAGTCACTAATCACCCTTTTAACGGACATTGCTTTATCAGGACAGCAATATCAGCTCATCAATGAATGAACACATTGACATTTCTAACCATTATGAGAAGTTCCTTCATTATGTAGAGCAGCTCTCTCATTACCCGGTTCCCTATACCAGCGTCTTCCCCAGCACCTTTGGCTCCATATACTGTATATGGCATGAAGAAGTATCCGATCCTTACAGAACATAATGTTAATTCTTGTCAAGTGACATCGGTCTTTGTGACATGGAAAGAAATAAAAATAAGAGAAATCTGAACATGGTATGGTCCAGCCTGTGCCTGGCCCGGGGTATTGTCCATAGTACTGGCCCTTTGGTCTTTGGTTTCACATTAACACCAATTGAATCAGAAAATGTCCTCATTCCCCTGATGGGGGTTACAACATTAGGTCTGATCTCCCTGTCATGTGGGTCCCAGCTGTATATTGACCAGTGAGTGGTACACCCCCTTCATCTGCAGGAGCTGCTGATGTGTCCCCTGTTCTACAACCTTTCCATTTTGGATGACGGCGATTTTATCTGCGTTCTGAATGGTTGACAGTCGGTGAGCGATGACGATACATGTGCGCCCTTCCCGCGCTTTGTCCAAAGCTTCTTGTACAACCTGAGGGAAGAGAAAGAAGCATTATATTCTGTTACAAATACAAAGAATATAAATATAAATACAAAGAATATAACATACAACACATAATGTAATAATATACGACATGATGTAATATGACACAGAATAGCGTGATCGTTTTGAACTCATGGATGAAACCAATTTTTTTTTCTTTATCTAAATATGTCCACAATTCTGAGTAACTTCTTAGTATAAATTTATAGTGGTTTAAGCCCCATATTTCTGATACACAGTTCAAAATCCTCTGCAGAGTCATAGGGCAACATGTATAAATGGGGTTGCACCAGTTTAGCCCTGTTCTATAGATGTATGAAAAGTCATATGCCCAAACTTTGCACATTCTGCACCAGACACAAAACTATTGAATACTGCAAGTTTGCAGGGCGGTGTTGTGCCAGAATCGTACGACTGAGCTAATGTTTAGCGCATAACTGTCATACAAATCCATGCCAGTTTGAAAGTGGCATGGCTGAGACAAATTTCGCCATAGAACGTGACACATGTATAAAGTGCAGTGAGACACTTTCATATACTACATACTGGCGGCTTCTACACTCCTCTAAAGCAATTTAAATCTGGCGTGTCTGCACCAAGTTACATACATGTCGCTCTAAATGTCTGAGATGAGAAAACGCTTTTGAGCTCCACACATACATATGAGAATAGCTATGGCCGGCGAGGCTGTTCTATTTTACCTTCTCACTCTCTGTATCCAGGGCAGATGTGGCCTCGTCCAGGAGCAGGATTTTGGGCTGACGAACCAGAGCTCTTGCTATGGCTATTCGCTGCTTCTGACCCCCGGAGAGCTGCGTTCCCTTGTCTCCAACACGGGTGCTATATTTCTGTAGAGAGATAGGATATTTTAGTGAGAGATTTATAAATTCTTTATGTTCTTTGTTATAAATGCCTAACATAATGATAAATGGAAAAACACTGGGAAAAAGTGACAAGGAGAAGGATTTGGGAATCTTAGTGGACAGTAAACTTAACTGTAGCAGCCAGTGTCAGGCAGCAGCTGCCAAGGCAAATAGGATTATGGGGTGTATTAAAAGGGGCATAGGGGCAAACAATGAGAAAATTATTCTCCCATTATTCAAGTCACTGGTCAGAATACACATGGAATATTGTGTACAGTTTTGGGCACCAGTTCACAGGAAATACATTGTAGAGCTTGAACAGGTACAAACGTGGCAACAAAAATAATAAAAGGACTGGGTGGACTACAATACCCAGGAAGATTAGCAATAATTAGTTATTTAGTTTAGAGAAAAGACGGCTTCGGGGGGACATAATAAATATGTTTAAATATATTAAAGGTCAATATAGAGATCTCTCCCAAGATCTATTTATACCCAGGACTGTATCCAGAACAAGGGGGCGTCCTCTAAGCCAAGTGGAAAGAAGATTTATACATAAACATAGAAAAAGACATAGCAGAGCTGGAGTGGGCTCAGATGTGGGCAACTTAAATGAATCCAGTGGGCTGCAGAACTCTGAAAGATTACAAAATTGGGGCTTTAAACTGAAATAAAGACAAATGAAGGGTGACCTGTGTATAAATATATAAAAAAAGATCACCGTCTAATGGTCTTTACACACCTTGCACACTGGAATTATAACAACATGGAATCCACTACACCTATACAAGCTTGTTGAGGAGTTCTTTACTGTAATAACAGTCAGATGCAGGTACTGTCATGTTAAAGGGTTGTCCAATGAGGAAAAAAAATTCTATATAATACCTGTTGCAAAGTCATTTTTGTGATAACATTTTGTTATATTTTCTATGGACTTCTTGCAGTTCTTAATTATCTGTTTGATGATAGGAAACTCAGTAATTCTATATAGCTAGACACACAATAACAGCTCTGTGTTGAGCTCAGTAGATCTTATGATTAAATGGGGTTTGACTTTTTCATTGAAGCCCCACTTCTTTGGTCTTGTTTCCCAAGATTTTCCACTTAAAGGGGTTGTCTCGCTACAAGGATTGCTTTTGATGTTAAAGTCCTTGCAATAACAAGTTACTCTGCAATATGTGTTCATTAGCGATGTCCTACTTATTCCTAGATATCCCCTCTTGTATGGGCTGCATCAGCTCCTCAGGTCGCTATAGCTACAGACCTATTCAATCTCTCCTGATAGGCTGCCAACGCTGGTTGCTATAGCTACAGACCTGGTGTTCTCAGCAGCTCGTCACTGAAGGCCAGTAAAGCCAGTAAACAGTGAATTCAAAAATGAAACTGAGAAAAAAGGACTGAGGTGAGATGAATCAATGTCGTGAGACAACCCTTTTAAGGGAAGAAACAGGGATGTGTACTGGGACTAATGTTGGGAGGGGAGGAAAGTAGATGACACACAGGAAAGGATCCCGAGACTTCTTGTTTTACGTGACAAGAAAAGCGGTACATTTTGCTGCTCCATGTAATTTTAAATCCCAAAACAATGTGTTAACTAATTTCTTTATTCATGTTTATAGAGGTTGGACCTTTGTTTTCCTGATGCTGAGCTCCATTTCCCCTCCATAGACATAATTGATAAAATTCTAGTTGTCGACAGTCACCAGTAGAGGGAGCTTACGAGCCTCCTGAATACTGTAGTAAACATTTTGGTAAACACAACATTTTAGACCTATTTAGATTCAAATAATGGAGCTCAGTAGTGAATATACACTTTAAAGGGGTGTTCCAACTAGCATTTTTTAGAACTTCAATTTGGCTCAAGCTCAGCTGTATTCGGAACTCCCATAGAAATGAATGAGGAGGATAGCCGCAAGCACTGCCCTGCTCATTCTTGAATATGGTTGGCTCATAGCTAGCTTAAGCCAACCTGAAGCGCTGAAAAGTGCTCATTGGAAAACCCCTTTGAGCAATTAGTCAGCTGTAACAGGTGTTGTCCACTTTGGAAAATCAAATAATATAATTATACCTGGGCACCATTAGAAAAATAAACCTACACTTACCTTCTCCCAGTCTGTGCTTCCAGCGCTGCGGCTCCCCTGTTTTGTTTTCATTCTCCTACTTCCGAATGGGCACAGCACTTCTGCGCCCGTTGACTGGCCACAGAGTGGCAACCAATCAATGGCAACAGCAGTGACGTCCCTGTTCGGAAGTAGAGGAATGAAAACAGAAGACTGAAGAGATGCAGCACTGGAACAGAGGTTCGGAGGAAGGTGAGTGTAGGGTTTTTAATTATTTTTTATGGAGAATTACATTATTTTTTTTTCAGAAGTAGACAACCCCTTTAAGGTATTGCCAATACAAAATGTACCCTTATAGTACCCATGATAGCTTCACCAGAAGTTACCCAATTTGTAAGCTACAGGTTTCTTCATAAATAAAACAGCTGTACTATAATTTCATAGAGTGGTCTGACTTCTTGCAATTATTACAACTTTCTTGAGGTGAAGTAATGGCTGTTTTTTATGACCAATGTATATGTGAAAAAAAATGAAATAAAAATTTCAGTTTTAAAAACCTACATCAGGAAGTGATTCAATGAAGTTCTGGATATTTGCCGCCTTGGCTGCTCTCTCAACCTCTTCAAATGGCACCTCCCGGCTGTTATCTCCATAGGCGATATTCTCCGCTATACTGCAGTCAAACAGCATGGGCTCCTGAGACACAATGCCCATCTGTGCCCGGAGCCACTGGATGTTTAAGGCCTTCACGTCAGATTCGTCCACAGCCTACAAGAAATACTCCGATGAGTGACCAGACACTGAGTTTCCTAACACGGCCGCTGGATATTGGCAGTGGACAATAAGACTTCCATTAAATTAGATTTACTTACCACTTTTCCATCAAATGGGTCATAGAATCTCTCCAGAAGTTGGACTGTGGTGCTTTTCCCGCATCCACTACTGCCCACCAGTGCCAGGGTCTCTCCCTTCCCCACATTGAGGTCTAGTCCTTGGAGCACCGGCACATCTGGTCGCGTTGGATAATTGAACTGAACTCCTCTGAACCGGACGTTCCCATCACAGTGTGACTGCAGTCAATGGAAATAATGGTGTCAATCAATGTATTACTGCAGCGGGCAGAACTTAAAGGAACCATACAATTTTAGAAAAAAATAGCTGCTTTCTTTATGAGAGACAGCGCCACACCAGTACATAGGCTTTGTCTGATATTGCAATACAGCGTCTTGAAGTGAATGGAGCCTACAGTATACAGTATATATACTGTATACATTGACATCAATGCTCATCATGAGCCATTCACATGCTATACCAAAATGTCTATGGAACGGCAAGTTGACTGCAATGGTGACATGCTGATGGGAAGGAAAGAAACACTGGAGAGATCACCGGGGTGGGTTAAAAAGCCGAGGTTGTCCCATCACAGACACTGATAGCATATCGATAGGACATACCATCAATGTCAGATAAATGTGTGTTCCACCTCTGAGACCTACACCCATCTCCTCTAAAACTCCCCTTTCTAAATGGAGAAGTGTCAAAGTTTGTGTGGTCACTCTCCATTTATTTCACTGGCAGTTCCGAGTACAAGTGAGCAGCTGCATTCGGTTGTACTTGGAACTTCCACTGAAATAAATGGAGAGTGGCCACTTCTCCATTATTGGGGTCCCGTTCTAATGATAGGTGTCAGTCAAGAGATAGAACTTACATGGCATATTGTATCAATACGCCATCAATGTCTGTGATGGGACAACCACTTTAAGTTAAACTATTGGGGCAATTTTAAATTTTTTTGGGGATGTTGGACAACGTTTATAAATGGGATTATATAATAGGATTACAATGATTTCCAGTCTGCCTGTATTTAAGTGCAGATCTACTTACAGGTTTGTCCCCGGCCGTGCTGTAACTGTCTATAAGAGGCTGCCTCTCAAGAAGATGGAAGATATGAGCGGCTGACGTCTTTGCTTTGGCGTAATCTGGAGCAAAGGAACTGGTTTGACCCAAAGCCATGGCACCAAATACAATGGCTGAGAATACCCTGTAAAGGAAATATTGATATAGACACTTATTATATAGACATATATATATATATATATATATATATATATATATATATTATACTTTATATGTATTTATTTATATGTAGATAAGTAAAAGTGTGATACCAATGTGTGTAACATCCAGATACAGAATATCTACGGTATATGTATTGGTGTTATACAATTGTCTATAGAGAGAAATAGATACAGTATATAGCTGCACTTACAAGAATACATTCTCCATAGACATGTGACCGTTTGCCACCAACCAGGCCCCAAATCGGAAACACCCAGCGTAAGCAAAGAACATGATGCCTTGAGATAATCCAAAAGTCAGTCCATGGATGTGCGCTTTCTTAATGGAATTCCTAGACAGAGAGACAATGAAATATTTAAGAATTGTTCAGTGTGAGATGAAGGATCTCGGTCTCGGCAGGCGACAAGTTTCAACACTTTTCTACCAGAGACACATGCGTTTACTATCAGCGACACGTCCCATTAGGGCTGCGCCATGTTTTAATTGTATTTTGCAGTGAAAAACTGTTGACGCCCTATTCTCTATATAAATGAACTGTAGTACAAAAAAACTAGGCGCATTATATGCCAGGCACGACACATTTGAATGCGCCTAAAGTAGGGGCCATAAAATATGCTAGCAAGGATATGCGATGTGCGTTCATTTTGCTATGCACGTAGATTAGGCGCATCAATTATACTATGTAAGGTATACCAGAAGCCAGATTTTTTACAGGTTCATTCATTCAGGCGCCCTATACACTCATTGAATGCGACTTAAGACTGGCGGCGCGGTGTCTTTTTTTCTGACATGTCGCCCAATGTGTTCTCTTACTTGTAGGGTCCCTCCAGTTTTTCATCATACATTTCTTCAAACTTCCTCTCTCGTGTTAATGAGACCACGGTGCGAATGTTTTCTACGGCGTCAGTGGCGATCTGTCAAGAAAGAAAATTAGTATTTAGTAAAAAAATAATTCCCCTCATTCTTAAATATGTGATAGGGTATTTTACAGGTGCATCTATGTCTGGACTGACAGTATTGGACTTCCATAAGCTAGAATAAACAGTAACTCCTCCATCCCACAATTACTTCTCCAGCTCACAGTTTCCTCAGAAGTCTGCAGTCCCTCCTCCAGTCTGCAGTCACTCCTCCAGCCCACTGTCCCTTCTCTAGTCTGTAGTCACTCCTCCAGTCTACAGTCTCTCCACAAGCCCATAATCCCTTCTCCAGCCTGCAGTCACTCCTCCAGCCTGCAGTGTTCCTCCAGCCTGCAGTTGTTCCTCCAGCCTGCAGTTGTTCCTCCAGCCCGCAGTTGTTCCTCCAGCCCGCAGTTGTTCCTCCAGCCCAGTCACTTCCTCACCCTGTAGTCCCTTCTCCAGCCCGCAGTCACTCCTCCAGCCCGCAGCCACTTCTCCTGCCCGCAGCCATTTCTACTGCCCGCAGCCACTTCTCCTGCCCACCACGCTTCCTCCAGCCCAGAGTCCCTTCTCTAAACTCTACAGTCTACTTCTCCAGTCTGCAATCACTCCTCCAGCATGTAGTCACTCCTGCAGCCTGCAGGTCCTCTCTGTCTTAGTACTCCTCCAGTCTCAGTCACTCCACACCTGTAGTCCTCTTCTCCAGCCTGCAGTCACTCCTCCTGCCCGCAGCCACTTCTCCTGCCCGCAGCCACTTCTCCTGCCCACCACTCTTCCTCCAGCCCAGAGTCCCTTCTTCAACTCACAGTCTCTTCTCCAGTCTGCAATCACTCCTCCAGCATGCAGTCACTCCTGCAGCCTGCAGTCCCTTCTCTAGTCTTTAGTCACTCCTCCAGTCTACAGTCACTCCACAAGTCCATAGCCTCTTCTCCAGCCTGCAGTCACTCCTCCTGCCCGCAGCCACTTCTCCTGCCCGCAGCCACTTCTCCTGCCCGCAGCCACTTCCCTGCCCGCAGCCACTCCTCCAGCCGCAGCCACTCCTCCAGCCCGCAGTCACTCCTCCTGCCCGCAGCCACTTCTCCTGCCCGCAGCCACTTCTCCTGCCCGCAGCCACTTCTCCTGCCCGCATCCACTTCTCCTGCCCGCTGTCACTCCTCCAGCCCACCGTTCTTCCTCCAGCCCAGAGTCCCTTCTTCAACTAACAATCTCTCCCCCAGCCCACATCCTCTAAGCTGCACTTGGTTCTCCAGGCCGCAATCACTCCTTCAGCCTACAGTTACTGCTATATGCTGCTAATGTATTGCTGATACAGTAGGGTGATCTCAAGGACAGGCAAATAGTTACTTACCGCTGAAATATCAAAGCCTAGATGTGTTGGGGTATATTTACATACAGCAGATATGTCAGGAAATTTTTGCAACTCTCCAATCTTCTGAATGAAATTTGCAGGAACCAATGCACTTACTTCCAGAAACACCCCACTCAGATGTATGGAACTGACTTTTAGGTCACAACAATTTCTACAACAAATCTGCCAAGTGTGCATATATCCCCATGGCGTATATAGACTGACTCCTCATATCACCACAGATATATCTCACCTTTCCAGCTACTTCCAGCTCCTCTTTGTCCTTCTTTGCATGTCCAGCAAATGCTTTCATCTGCAGCAGGGCAGAGACGGCAAGGATGGGTACAATTGCCAAGATAAGCAGGGTAAGCTGCCAGCCGTAGATGAAGGATATTATCGTCGCAGTGCCCAGGTTTGCAATGTTCTGAGCCAACAAGGCCAGTCTGGACCCGGTCGCCTGAAATACAAACAGGAAAAATAAACAGAATTAGATCTAAATTTTATAAACTCTGTAAATTGTTTTCAGCAATTCAGTAGCATTGGGTCAGCGAAAACTAAAGATTTGGGGCAGAAGTCTAACATAGGGTTAAAAGTTACAGGTGATAGGATCATAGATAAAATGTGTGTGTTGTATTTATGGCCATAACATGCTTGTCCACGTTATATTGCTTTTAGTTACTATGTATATAAAAGGATGTCATACAATTTCCTAATATATACTTATTTAAAATTCTGCTCTTGTGCCTCTTTTATACCAATGCTGTAGGCTCATATCTACGAAAAAAATAAAATTTCCAGTCCATAGTAATGACTGCCATGGACTAACGAAATGGACAAAACATGGCGTCAGTCATGAGACCTCCTGGCAGTCAGTCCACAGTAGGGTTACATGGCATCTATGGGGTAACTGAATAGGAATAATAGTGAAATAATAATTATTAATATGGTTATTCAAGCAACTTCATCACTGTGTGTAGTTAATTGTATAACTTATGTGTCTGACATGTTGTTAATAAAGTTAACTTTAAAAAAGACAAACACAAGGCCATGCTTACTGCTCAATGGCTGGGCAATAGACTAAACTCAGTGCGAGGCAACACAAGCCCCTGTGCTACTTAAGAAAGATATAACAGGTGCAGATAACTAAGGAGCAGTCGTTCACATACCTGTCTGCTAGGGGAGCTACTGAATGATAAAAAACTGCACATTGGATAAGTACCAGTTCACAACAGTATGCAAAAAAGCCACAGTATAATACAAGGGGAGATTGCACAAATGCAAAAATACTAAGACAACCACTCGCAAGCCTGCTATACATGAGGGGGGTGGTTTCTAGTATTATAATTGCATATACATACGGCGATACAAAGGGTGACATTTATACAAATATGTGTGGTACACCATGCTGGCTTATAACCTATGACACCTCCATTATTCGATTGGGTGGGTTGCCCAGCAAATTTCAGGCGCCAAACACAAAATACTGACACCCTTTGCTCGCCAGTGTATAGGGCATAAAATAACATAAAAATATCAAATATGAGTAAATAATGTCCTATTTTACTATGATTTTTCTGTAAATTGTTATTGAAGGGACTCAAAGAAAATGAGAACCCTTGACGTGGTTTGCGGGCTTGCGAATATAGTGGCCACTGTATCAACTAATACCTCATATTTGATATTTTTCCAGTGTGTCACTTTATACCCTATATACTGGAGAGCAGAGGGTGTTAATATTTTTTGTTGGGCACCTGAAATGTGCTGGGCAGCCTGTCCAATCGAATAGTAGAGCCATCATGGTTTGTAAGCCAGCATGGAGAACCACATGTATCTGCATAAGTGACACCTTTGTATCGCCTTATCTATATGCAATTATAATAGTACTAATAATACTACTGTATTGCTGTCGGTGATCACCTATCTAGTGACGCCTTAGAGCTCTTAGGGCCCGTCCCCACGGCAGAGACAAATACCGGTTGGGTTATCTGACCGGTATTTGTTCTATTTTTGCGGCCGTGCCCACGGACACCGGGGGACGGCTTTTCTCCGCGGTTTGCTGAGAAAAGCCCTCCCCCTTCACATTGACGTGTTCATATTCCGCCCGAAAATTGGGCGGAAGGATTAACATGTTCAATGTTTTTCGGACTGCCAGGGTCTAAGAAACCGTCTGGCACATTTTCCATAGAGGTCCGTGATCAAGTTTTTGGTTTTGAAAACCGGCTGAAAAACAGTGCCATAGGGACATAGCCATACTGTCTCGGTATTTTCACTTAGGTTTTTTTGCCTTTTTTGTCCCCCGGTGACCATTATCTTCAGTGGGGAAACGCATCAGGTATTAAGGCAATTTTCGAATGTTTGATTGCTATAAGTGATTTGTATAATGACTCTGTAGGTGTGTTTAGGGCCAGCCCCCCAGTTTTCTGTGAATCAACTTTAAAAAAGCTCAACACAAGAGAGAAAATGTGTGGCATGTTAAACTGTTCATAAAGATATGAACCGAATCTCAAGTTTTTTCATGTATGATAGATAGCATAGATGCTTCTTTAGCATTTCGAGTAGTGTATTGCTTTTGCAGATATGTGCCGGTGGCGGCGGTCTGTGTGTGCATGTACAATTACATGAGTGCCGCTGCCCTGCCGGTGGCACCCAGGTTTGCATACGTTTTTTTCAGAAATGTTTCTGTGTGCAGGGAACATACTTATACTTGGTGTACATGATTAAACCTTATGGAAAGGAAGGGTGTCATTTGGGGTTCTGTCCTCCCACTCTCACAGGTGTATAAGAAGGCCAGCTTTGCAGGTTGGGTTTTTTTTTTTTCACTCTGAAAATGTAGGTCGGTGACCCAGTGAAGCCTGATGGCTCGATTGGAGGGTAATACTGGATAGGATCTGCCCCGATTTGAGACCACGGGTTTAAAGTGTGGGCAGCTTAAACATGTCTGATAAAGAATGGTGAACGAGAGTTCAAAGTTTTTTCATGTATGATAGATAGCATAGATGCCTTAGGGATTTCGACGTAGTGTATTGCATTTTCTCTAAAGTCACTGACAGACATTGCCAGAGCTGGTAATACTGGAGAAGCTCTACTCATCCATACACTACTGTTACCTGGATACCAGGGTCACATGACCTGTGTGGTGGTCACATGATAAGAGGCTGCTGGAGGTGGTAGCACTGGAGAAATTACTGCTCCTCCATACACTACTGTTACCTGGATACCAGGGTCACATGACCTGTGTGGTGGTCACATGATTAGATGCTGCTGGAGGTGGTAGCACTGGAGTAGTTCTGTTCCTTCATACACTACTGTTACCTGGATACCAGGGTCACATGACCTGTGTGGTAGTCACATGATAAGACACTGCGGAGGGGTAATACTGGAGAAGTTCTGCTCCTCCATACACTACTGTTACCTGGATACCAGGGTCACATGACCTGTGTGGTGGTCACATGATAAGACATGCATGGGGTGTAATACTGGAGAAGTTCTGCTCCTCCATACACTACTGTTACCTGGATACCAGGGTCACATGACCTGTGTGGTGGTCACATGATAAGACCTGCTGGAGGTTGTAATACTGGAGAAGTTCTGCTCCTCCATACACTACTGTTACCTGGATACCAGGGTCACATGACCTGTGTGGTGGTCACATGATAAGAGGCTGCTGGAGGTAGTAATACTGGAGAAGCTCTACTCATCCATACACTACTGTTACCTGGATACCAGGGTCACCTGACCGGTGTGGTGGTCACATGATAAGATGCTGCTGGAGGTAGTAATACTGGCGAAGCTCTACTCCCCCATACACTACAGTTACCTGGATACCAGGAGTCACATGAACTGTATGGTGGTCACATGATAAGAAACAGCTGGAGGTGGTAATACTGGAGAAGATCTGCTCCTCCATACACTACTGTTACCTGGACACCAGGAGTCACATGTCCTGTGTGGTGGTCACATGACTCTTCAGTTCATTTAAAGGGAGCCTGTCACATAGGCTATGCCCCCCTGCTGAGGACAGCATGAAAAGAGTCCGTTTTTCATGCCCCGCCCACCTGAGGCTAGCCCCGCCCACCTCACAACTGATAAACCTATTACTAGTGGGGCTAGGCTTGAGTGGGAGGGGCTAACATCTGCTCATGAATAAGATTTGAGCATTAAATTCTCTAAAACAACAGCGTCTTACAGAATAAGGGACACCGTGCTGGAAACAGCAGGTCTGACACTAGCTTGTTCTGCCCTCAGCAAGGGGGGCATAATCTATGTTACAGGTTCTCTTTAACACATGGGAGCCATTACTATTGACAGGAATGTGAACTATCCCTAGGTAATATATTAGAATATGTTGTGATTCTCTATTATATACATAATCGTGAAAACAATATAAAGTGGACAACCCCTTTAACTGACTGCCTGCTGACTATTTACGTTCTTATTCTGCATGGACGTTTTAAAACAACCATGCAGAGTTTGCAGAATAACTGAATGAGAAAAAGTGTTATAGCATTCAAAATTGTGTGTACTAAGGAAAGGAAAATGAGCCCGATCAGGAAGAGGGGTAAATGAGAACCCCATCCAGAACTGGCTCATTGGCCTGATACAGAATTTGTATCAAATCCAACCATCCCCCCCCCTTTAAAAAAGCGGCCTTTATTGTATTGCTGTGGTCTTGAGGTCTTTTTAACACTGTTCTAACTAGTTTTTGGGTAAATCAAAGATAGACACATACCCCCTGAACTTGAGAAGCATCAGTAGCCAGTCGTGTAGTTAAGGCACCAGTGCTATTCTTCTTGTTATCAAACCAGCCAATTTCCTGGAATATAAATGACAATACACGTCAGAAAACCGTTGTTTCTTACACATAAATCGTGGGGTTTTCAAGAAGTCCCATTATACAGAATTAGTCACAGACCAAGAAGGATAAGAAAACAAAATGTTCCTATCTCCTTTTACATAATATAGAAGTAAAATATGGTACAAAACTCGTACAGGGCACTACAGCTTGTTGGTTACATCTTGTTGGTTACATCTTGTTGGTTACATCTCGTTGGTTACATCTCGTTGGTTACATCTCGTTGGTTACATCTTGTTGGCTACAGCCTGTTGGTTACATCTTGTTGGTTACATCTTGTTGGTTACATCTTGTTGGCTACAGCTTGTTGGTTACATCTCGTTGGCTACAGCTTGTTGGTTACATCTCGTTGGCTACAGCTTGTTGGTAACATCTTGTTGGCTACAGCTTGTTGGTTACAGCTTGTTGGTTACATCTTGTTGGCTACAGCTTGTTGGTTGCATCTTGTTGGCTACAGCTTGTTGGTTACATCTCGTTGGCTACAGCTTGTTGGTTGCATCTCGTTGGCTGTAGCTTGTTGGTTACATCTCGTTGGCTACAGCTTGTTGGTTGCATCTCGTTGGCTGCAGCTTGTTGGTTACATCTCGTTGGCTACAGCTTGTTGGTTACATCTTGTTGGCTGCAGCTTGTTGGTTACATCTCGTTGGCTACAGCTTGTTGGTTACATCTTGTTGGCTACAGCTTGTTGGTTACAGCTTGTTGGTGCATGAACATTTTAGAATTCGTTTGAACAACCCTTAGAATGACCGGGTTACACTGCTCCCTCAAGATACAATGGCTTCAGGATATAATATTTTCAGCATACAATGGTCTTTCCTAAAACATTATATCTGGAAACCACACTTACCAAACAATGTCCCAGACACTGCTGATCTGCGCCTCATGTAATTGATGGAAGATTCAACAAATTATCAGGCACATATTTCTTGTATAACCTCTGTATTAGTGGAGTACATACCATGATTGGTGCTCTAGTAGCGCCTCTTTACAGTACTGTGCGGTGCTACATGTCCTGTACTGCTCTTACATGTATTAGTGCAGTGCATACAGTGATTGGTGGTCTATAGCACCTCTCTACAGTACAGTGGGGTACTACATGTCCTGTACTGCTCTTACATGTATTAGTGAGGTGCATGCAGTGATTGGTGGTCTATAGCGCCTCTCTACAGTACAGTGTGGTACTACATGTCCTGTACTGCTCTTACATGTATTAGTGCAGTGCATGCAGTGATTAGGGTCTATAGCGCCTCTCTACAATACAGTGCGGTACTACATGTCCTGTACTGCATTTACATGTGTTAGTGAAGTGCATGCAGTGATTGGCGGTCTAGTAGCGCCTCTCTACAGTATAGTGCAGTACTACATGTCCTGTACTGCATTTACATGTGTTAGTGAAGTGCATGCAGTGATTGGCGGTCTAGTAGCGCCTCTCTACAGTACAGTGCAGTACTACATGTCCTGTACTGCTCTTACATGTATTAGTGAGGTGCATGCAGTGATTGGTGGTCTAAAGCACCTCTCTACAGTACAGTGCGGTACTACATGTCCTGTACTGCTCTTACATGTACTAGTGAGGTGCATGCAGTGACTGGTGGTCTAGTAGTGCCTATCTGCAGTACAGTGCAGTACTACATGTCCTGTACTGCTCTTACACGTACTAGTGAGGTGCATGCAGTGATTGGCGGTCTAGTAGTGCCTCTCTACAGTACAGCGTGGTACTACATGTCCTGTACTGCTCTTACATGTATTAGTGAGGTGCATGCAGTGATTGGTGGTCTATTGCACCTCTCTAAAGTACAGTGTGATACTACATGTCCTGTACTGCTCTTACATGTGCCAGGATAAGCAGCTGCTATGGTCACCAGGTGAGGGAGACCCTATTTTCTTCTTTCCTGGTACATTGTGTATAAAGTACATGACCAAGGAAGCTCCTGTCCTCCTCATAAAATTCAGTGATTTCCAGCTTCCAGCAGCTCTTTCTGATGTTATATGGAAGGATGCGCTTTATCTGGATTAATATCTGTGAATTTTCTTAAATATGAGCATTCGCGTACACTGAATACCACCCCTTTAAAGTAAATGATTTTAACAAGCAATACTTTATCCCACCTGTCTCAACATTGATTTGAAAGTCAACAGTCGGAGTCTCATCGTAAGAATCTCTCCTGCTTTTCCAAATGTGAATCCCTGTAACAGGAGGAATAAAAATATTAGGAAACAACCCCATGAAAGTGGAAACAGAACACAAAGCTTAGCTGTCAAGTTGCATAGCTGACAAAAGGGAGGAGATTAGCTGCTGTCTGTTTCCAATGGCAAGCTGACGAACTTTGAAAGCAGCTGTATTTGTAGATGGAGAACCAAACAAGAAATATATTAAATATGGTCAAAAAGAATTTGCGAAAATATTGCGCTGGTCATGAAGGGTTGAAGGGGTTTTCATTCTTTACAGCCTCTTCGGGTTCACATTTCCTGCACAGGCTCTGGGTGGGTCTACAGCAGTGACTGACATTTCAGCTCTGCTAGCTCCTACCTGTACCTTTTAGAGGGACATTACTGATTGAGGGGTTGTGAAAAATAATTAGACTTTATTCGACATACAGTAATAGCTGGCACACCACAGGTCTTGCTGAGACTTGTGGTGCACCATGCAAGATCGCTATCATAGTTTCTATTCACTGACTATTCTAACCCCTTTTATTTTATTTTGAGCCTGCTGTGATGTGTCTGTAATCACTGATAATACTACGCTAACTCCGTAAATACATGATTGCGAATGAGATTTGTGGTAGATGCTGTATTGGTTTAATTTCTATTATTTAATTTAAAATTAATTTTAGATTACATTACTTTTAAATATATTTTATAGGAAATAATTTTATATTTTTAGGATATTATATAATTTTGTATTAATTTTATATTACCGTATATACTCGAGTATAAGCCGAGTTTTTCAGGCCAAAAAATGAGCTGTAAAATCCGACCTCGGCTTATACTTGAGTCACTGCCGGCGCTCGGGCTCTGAGATGGCCTGGGCATCAGCAGGGACACCTCAGCTATACGCGACTCCTCTGGGAGCGCATACAGCTGAATCCCGAGTAGCTGACAGCGGCCGGGCGATGCCATGGCCCGGGCGCTGTCGGAAATCTTTGCAGCTGTATGTGACTCCTGGGAGCGCATACAGGTTAATATCTGGTCATCCGTCGTTGTCCGGGCACTGCTAAAGCCCGGGCACAGGCGGGAATCGCTTCTGCTGTATGCAACTCCTGGAAGGGCATACAGTCGAAGCGCCCCCTGCTCCGCAATAGACTCCGGAAGGCTGCCAGCAGACTTGCAGCCCTCTGGAGTTTCCGGCACAGGCAGCGTGCGATGTAATCACGCTACCAGCGTGGCCTGATGACATCACGCGGCCTGTGCCAGAAGACGGAGCGCGAGGTGAGCCTCAGAGCTGCGGGGAAAGGTGAGTATTTATTTATTTTTTAACAAGCCCTGTCTGTACCTGCCTATGAATGCCTCTACCTGTCTTTAACTACCTATACCTGCCTATGAAGGGAAATGTACCTGCCTATACCTGCGGTGGGGGACATATACCTGCCTATAAATGCTTCTGCCTGTTTCTGAGAGGACATATACATGCCTATGGAGGACATTAAACGGCCTATAACTGCCTATACCTGCCTATGGGGGACATATACCTGCCTATACCTGCTATGGGGGACATAGACCTGTCTATATCTGCCTATGAGGAGACATATACCTGCCTATGGAGGACATAAACCTTTCTATACCTGCTATGAGGGACATAGACCTGTCTATACCTGCCTATGAGGGGACATATACCTACCTATGAAGGACATTAAAAGGTCTATACCTGCCTATAATTGCCTATACCTGCCTATGGGGGACATACAATATACCTGCCTATGAGGAGACATATTCCTGCCTATGGAGGACATTAAACGGCCTATACTTGCCTATAATTGCCAATACCTGCTTATGGGGGACATATACCTGCCTATACCTGCTTATGGGGGACATATACCTGCCTATGGGGGACATTAAACTTCCTATACCTGCCTATAGGTGACATATACCTGCCTATGGGGGACATATACCTGCCTATACCTGCTTATGAGGGACATTAAACTACCTATACCTGCCTAAGGGGACATTAAACTGCCTATACCTGCCTATGGGGGACATTAAACTGCCTATACCTGCATGTAATTTTATTGGTATCCATTCTTATTTTTGAAATTTGTCAGTAGCCGCTGCATTTTTCACCCTAGGCTTATACTCGAGTCATTAAGTTGTGGCAAAATTAGGTGCCTCGGCTTATATTTCGGTCGACTCGAGTATATACGGTATATAATTTATTATTAAATGTGTATTATTTAATTTTATATAGTTTGATATTTAACATAAATTGCTTTTTATTATTGTATTGGTGGAAGTTGATAAATAAGGGAATTTTTTTGCCCTAATGGCAAATCTAGTTCTTTGGTTCAGGTAGACCACTTTGAATTGGGCCTGCCTGTTCGAGCAGTAATACACCTTGTTTTGCTGTTCCACATTCATAAATGTGTCAAATATTATGAATATGGTGTGACGACCCCAGAACGCCACCACATGTTTGGTGCATTACAAAGTGTCGGGTCTGGCACAAATGGTGGCAAACATGTTCATTCGACGTGCCATACATCGGGAAAAAAGGCGGAATGCTCACTTTTGGCGCATTTCTCACCAGAACAGTGAAAATGACTCGTTCATACATGTCGTCCACACTATTTACTGCTAAGTGACTCTGATATCTTTGATGTATTTATACATAAATGTGCTCTGCGGACCTGACAGGATGGCACATGGCTGCTCCCAGGTTAGTAACTCTGAAGATTAAAGCTTTTCTCAGTAGAAAGATAAGATCAGAGACTGAAAAGCTCCTGTGCTGCTGGTAAGACACAGGTAAAGTCACCAGCCCGAGAGAGGTGGTCGGATACTAGAGAAGCTTATATAAACAAGCAGGAGATAAGAACTGCTCTTACTCTGAAATTAAGCAAAATTGGTCCAGCAATGTAATTGGTAATAGTCTTTATTTACCTTTGTCTACATGTTGAAAGCTAATCGGTATGGTGAGAGTACCCCTTTAAGTGATACCATGTGGAATAATGCATTTTTTTATTAATTTTTTCATCAAATTGTTTCCTCATTAATGTGGAGTGATGCACCACTCTCAAACATGATTACCTGGAGGAAAAACGTCACAAAAGAGATGCCTCCTAGACCCAGAAATACCAGACAAAAAATGTTGCTGTTGGATCTCATCTCATCCGCAGGACCAGCAAAAACCTATAAATTAAGACAAGTGATTATTACCAAGTGCTCTGTATACAATCCTAGTGTATGAATACAAGATTTCCATGGTTCAGCAGTAAAAACTCCTTGGCAGATACATAAAATAACCTTAAAGAGAACCTGTCACATAGATTATGCCTCCCTTGCTGAGGACAGCACAAGCTAGTGTCAGACCTGCTGTTTCCAGCGCTGTGTCCCTTATTCTGTAAGATGCTGGAGTTTTCATGCATTTCATGTTCAAATCTGCAGTTTTCAGCCAGAAGAGTCATTCGAAGAGTCATTCAAAGAGTCAGTTTTTTCCAACCCCGCCCATCTGAAGCTAGCCCCGCCCACCTCAACTGACAAACCTATTACTTTGAATAGGTAGAAACATGTGAATAACTCAGTGGGCGGAGCTAGCCTTTGGTGGGCAGGGCTAAAATATACTCATGAATAAGATTTGAGGGGTAAATGCTCTAAAACTGCTGTATCTTACAGAATAAGGGACACAGTGCTGGGAACAGCAGGTCTGACAATAGCTTGTGCTGTCCTCAGCAAGGGGGGCATAACCTATGTGACAGGTTCCCTTTAAAACATTTACTTTAAATGCAACTTTGCATTATGGGTTAAAGTTAAGGAGCATGTGATGGGCATCACAGCCTGTCAATAAGTTAAATTAGTGTAAAACTGACTTCCATTGTATGACACGTTGTGTAGCAGCTGTTTTTCTGTGTACTTATGTATCATTTGAGTAAATGTGTCATTATATGATGTTCCGAAATTTTGTACTGTGAATTTTGGAATAAAAACATTTTTTTTTTTAAACTTTGCATTATATCTTGTAAGGGGAATGTGGCAACCTGTGGTCTCCTTTCCATGCCTGCACATTTCTGTAGATGTGCAGAGACTTCATTCAACACTAAAAGAAGGATGCTCAAAAGGGGTTACATTTCTCATTAAGGAGTGGTACCATGAAGGTGTATGGAGAATCCATCAGTTTCTCCATTACACTTTAAATATATTCTGAAAGGCTCATGGGAAATGAGCTGGGACTCTGCAGCACCGCCTTTTGGATACAGCAGTCCAGGATTCACAACCGAATCACTGAATGCAAATTAAAATTTGGTTGGCTCTGGTCTTATTTACATTGCAAGGCTCAGTGAGTCGGATATAAATTGGAGGTGGTGCTACAAGAGTCCTAATCATTTCCCATGAGCCTTTTAGAATATATTTATATTTCAATGGAGCAACATATGGTTTATAAGTTTTCCACACGCATACATGGTGCCACTTCCCACTAAGGAACACTATCCCTTTTGAGCGACCCCTAGAGTTTCTCACCTAGCCAACAAGTATTCTAGTCTGCACTGATGAGGGGCACATATGCTGAAACAGCTGTCTGCAGATGAATATCTCGCTGGCTCAGTGAGTTGGATGTGAATTTAGGAACGCTACATCCAATATATGGCGCTGCAGTGTCCTAACTCATTTCCCATGAGCCCTTTAGAATACAGGCAGTCCCCGGGTTAGAAACGGGATAGGGACTGTAGGTTTGTTCTTAAGTTGAAATTGTATGTAAGTCGGAACAGGTATATTTATTAACTGTAATTCTAGCAAAAAAAAAATATTTTTAGTTCTGGATAGTGTAGGGAATAGGTTTTACATTTGTTTTGCTGTCTGCACCCTTATTTAGAAGATTTCACCTAAGTTCTGTATCTCATGTGCAGCTGTGGCATGCTGGCACTTGGTTATCATGGGGCGTGACTCAGTGTTGAATGTCAGCCACGCCCCGTTTGTAACTAGGGGACGTATGTAAGTCGGAACGATGTAAGTCGGGGACTGCCTGTATATAAAAAGTGAATGGTAAAGTGGAGGAGAGGAAGTAGGGGATGCTGCAGTAACTTTGCATGGTTCAGATATGCAACTCCCATTGTCCAAAAAATGGGTACTGTGCTGCAGTAGAAAACTTAAAAGACAATTCTGTTTTGAATTGCAGCTAATTACTTACCCCAATAATCTTGGAGAATATTATAGCAAAGGCTGGTTGTGTGCCACCGTTTATAATGGCACAGATGACCCCGACCACAAAGTATGGCCATTCAGGTTTGTTCAAACTCATGATTTTGAAGAAAGAGACGGGTGGAACCTTTTCTGCCTGAAATATACATTTATAATACATGATTAAGGAGGAAAAACATGCCTGAATGATGTGCCATACAAGAATCAACTCCACTGGTGGGCCCCAAGAATCAATTCCACTGGTGGACCCTGAGAATCAACTTCACTGGTGGGCCAAAGAATCAACTCCAGTAGTGGGACCCAAGAATCAACTCCACTGGTGGACCCTGAGAATCAACTTCACTGGTGGCCCCAAGAATCAACTCCACTGGTGGACCCTGAGAATCAACTTCACTGGTGGCCCCAAGAATCAACTCCACTGGTGGGCTCCAAGAATCACCTCCAGTAGTGGGACCCAAGAATCAACTTCACTGGTGGGCCCCAAGAATTACCTCCACTGGTGGGCCCCAATATTCACCTCCAGTAGTGGGACCCAAGAATCAACTCCACTGGTGGGTTCAGGTACTTTAGTCTGATGTTGACTGTAGGGGTTTTCTATTTTAGAGGTAAGGATAATAGCATCTTATAATTGGAACTTATTAACCTCTTTCTGATCCTTGTCATTAGGTGGTGGGGCCCACCCCATTGTGCTACGAGGTCACATGAATTCTAGTTACGCCCCTGGACAGAATAAAATACTACTGCAGGGTTTGACTATATCTTGTAGTCTATAACCATAGGAGCTGTAGACCCAATGGTAGAACATTTTTGCTCAAGATTATTTGCAGTGTTGGTTCACTTTTCATTTTAGATGCATTGGAAAAGTTGGTAACCATGGCGGACCTTCTCCTGAAAACACCTCGGTATTGCCCTCGTAGGCCTAGTCTTATGTTCTTCTAACTGAAAATAAAAAAGCTGTTATATCCTGGTACTTACTACTTCTTCTTCTTTTTCTTCCTTCACTTTACTTTCTTCTTTCATAGATGCTTTCTTGAAACTGCTGTGGCGGCTTGATCTTCTCCTTAGTACTTTGTTGTAATAGTGGTTGTCCTCATCCTTGATACTTTCATAGGCATTGTCCTCTATTTCACTTTCCTTATCTTCCTTGGTATCTAAGGTCTAATAATGGCAGAGAGCACAAGCTGTTGAATGATATCACATGGAGATTGGGAGGCCCAGAAATCTGTTGCATACCACAATACATGGCATATTAAATTGATACTGATTAGAGGGGCACTGACTGCTGGGACCTCTCTACCAAGATTAGAGGTGCCAACATGCTGTCTGTGGCAGAGAAGTGACCATGCATACATTGTTAGTCTCTGTTGATGTCTACCTAAAACATGGATATATCTGAACAATCAGATATTTATGACATATAAACTCCTTTGCGCAAATAGACTTTCCTGTATGTCCAAACTGCACTAAGAGGGCATGGAGTGGGCTCACTCGTTGAGCCCACTCCATACACGGCAGATGCCAAATGCTAGATACAGCTGGAAACCTTCACTAGCTGCCAGAAACGGAGAAAGTTCCAATCCTTCCCACTTAACCATGTAGACGTGGGGAAGCCAAGTGTGGCATATAGTTGATTAGAATAAAAAAAATACTTGTGCTTTTTTTTTTTTGGTCATCCCACCTCCCAAGGAAAAATGGAATAAAAAAAGAATCAAAAAGTTGTATACACTTCAAGTTGGTACCAATAAAAACTAGACCTCACCCCCCCAAAAAAAAAACAACTAGCCCCCACACTGCTCTATCGGATGAAAAATAAAAAGTTATTGGTCTCAGAAAATGGCAATGTAAAGAAAATATTTTTTAAAATTGTGTGTATGTATATATATAATTAAAATTTTTTTTCTTATATATATATATACGTTAAAGTACTAAAAGTTAATGAAAAGTATATCAATTTATCACTGGAACCATACCGACCCGTAGAATACATAAAATTGGAGCAACCACAAAAAACTGGAACAATTATGTTTTTTTCCACGTAAGTAATTCCATCCCACAAGGAATTTTTATTTGTTTCCTAGTACATTATAAGGTATGGTTAATGGCACCATTAAAAAGTACATCTTGTCCCATAAAAAACAAAATCTCGTATATCTATGTAGATGGAAAGTAAAAAAAATATGGCTCTTGGAAGGTAGAGAGGAAAAAAATGAAAAAGAAAAATCCAAAGATAGCTTGGTCCAGAAGTGGCTATGGAAGTTTTCCTACTGTAAACATGGCAATATGCTTGCTTGTTTCCAATAGACCAGAATGGAGATAGTTACACCTGTCAGGTGTTTCATGCTACCTTCTCTAAGAGCAGGATATGATAGAGGAGAGAAACTGAGCTCTGTGATATATAGGGTTATATAATAGAGGAGAGAAGCTGAGCTCTGTGATATATAGGGTTATATGATAGAGGAGAGAATCTGAGCTCTGTGATATATAGGGTTATATGATAGAGGCGAGAAGCTGAGCTGCTCTGTGATATATAGGGTTATATGATAGAGGAGCTGAGCTCTGTGATATATAGGGCTAAATGATAGAGGAGAGGAGCTGAGCTCTGTGATATATAGGGTTATATGATAGAGGAGAGAAGCTGAGCTCTGTGATATATAGGGTTATATGATAGAGGCGAGAAGCTGAGCTGATCTGTGATATATAGGGTTATATGATAGAGGAGCTGAGCTCTGTGATATATAGGGCTAAATGATAGAGGAGAGGAGCTGAGCTCTGTGATATATAGGGTTATATGATAGATGGAGAGAAGCTGAGCTCTGTGATATATAGGGTTATATGATAGAGGAGAGAAGCTGAGCTCTGTGATATATAGGGTTATATGATAGAGGAGAGAAGCTGAGCTCTGTGATATATAGGGTTATATGATAGAGGAGAGAAGCTGAGCTCTGTGATATATAGGGTTATATGATAGAGGGAAAGAAGCTGAGCTCTGTGATATATAGGGATATATGATAGAGGAGAGAACTGAGCTCTGTGATAAATAGGGTTATATGATAGGAGAGGAGCTGAGCTCTGTGATATATAAGGTATATGATATAGGAGAGAAGCTGAGCTCTGTGATTTATAGGGTATATGATAGAGGAGAGAAGCTGAGCTCTGTGATTTATAGGGTATATGATAGAGGAGATGAGCTGAGCTCTGTGATATATAGGGTATTTGATAAAGGAGAGAAGCTGAGCTCTGTGATATATAGGGTATATGATATAGGAGAGGAACTGAGCCCTGTGATATATAGGATTATATGATAGAGGAGAGGAGCTGAGCTCTGTGATATATAGGGTTATATGATAGAGGAGAGAAGCTGAGCTCTGTGATATATATATATGGTATATGATAGAGGAGTGGAGCTAATCTCAGTGATATGTAGGGTTATATTTTTGGGAGCAGGATTCCTGGGTAAAAAGCAGAGAAAATCTGTGAACGTTAAATTGGTGTCCGTTTCAAAATGGATCTGGATCTACCTCTGCAATGTTTGGAACCTCTGAGGCAGATGGGAACCAGGTCTAACCTGCAATTTTATAACTTCTAACTATGTGAACTTTTAGCGTCATTGTTTTTGTCAGGATATATTGACATGTGTTCAGCTTTCCTAACTTTCTGCTCACCTGCATAGTGGCTAGCTTATAGTAAATTCCTTCACGTTTCATGAGTTCGGCATGGGTTCCTTGCTCAGTTATGACGCCTTCATAAAATCCAGCAATCGTGTCTGCGTTCCGGATGGTTGACAATCGGTGGGCAACAACAATTGTGGTCCGGCCTTCTCTAGCCTACAAAAAAGGAAAAATGAAGAACTTAGAAGCTTCAATTAATAATGTGGGTTGGAGTTTTTGGTGCCACCTTAGGCGGGCCAAAATATTGCCCGCTGTGACCCCATAACAAATTCAATGCATGAAAGATAGGCAGAAATGTAATACCTTGTCCAGAGCTGCTTGGACCACAGCTTCACTTTCCGTGTCCAGAGCAGATGTGGCCTCATCAAGGAGAAGAATTTTGGGGTTCCGAACCAGGGCCCTGGCAATGGCGATTCTCTGCTTCTGACCACCGCTGAGCTGTGTTCCTCTCTCTCCAACAAGAGTATCAAATGTCTGCAAATTCATGAAAATATGGTTTGTAAAATATCTACAGCACGTGTTTGAAATGGGTCCTTGAATGGTAGACTCATGGTAGGCCCTTTCTCTACCACACCTTCTGACCCATGGCCATACTTTAAACAGTCTGAATCTTGATGCATTGGGCATTCTGGTTTGGGGGGCGCCCAGGAGATAGCAATTAAATATTTATCCATAGTGAAATCTCAGCTGACAACTAGAGTAGAGACCGTCTTTAGTGCTGTTTGTTGGGGCAGTTTTAGTGCATTGAATCCTGTTTAGTGCACACTGCTGTAGCCTGCCAAGTGAGTCGAAGAGCAGAGTGTCTTTACCATGGAGGGCGATGGATCTTATGCTGACACTAACACTATGTAGAGAAGTTAGTTGGATCAATTAGGGTAGAAATTTATGGTGTGGTTGTGGTGAGTCCAATAGCCTCCAATGTGTCCACCAACAGCTGCACGAGATTGCCATCATCTTGTGCCACTATTGGCAGAGACATGAGAGGTGAAACTATCAGATGCAGTGTGGTCATGCAACAGTCATGCCGTGGCCGCGCCCTGTATTGCTACCCTTAGAGTATGTTCACATGGCTTAAATGGGCACGCATTTCGCCGCGTATTGCGCTTTATACGTGGGAAAGGCGTGTCACAATTACGGTAATCCATAGCTCTCATAGGGAGCTATGGATTATGCGTCGTCACCCCACGCGTACAGTATTATTGTATTGTTCGCCAGGGGGAAAGAAGTAGCATGTCAATTGTTCGCGGCGATTATACGCCGCCAACAATGCATGTCAATGGGACTGGCGGGCTACTGTCCCCCTGTGCTTTGGAAATACACGCTAATCAGCGCGTGCTTCCAAAACACCTGGGGTATTGCAGCGCATACTATGCGTGCCGCAATACACTGTGTGAACATAGCCTAAGCATTTTATGTATCAAATTTTAAAGGGTTTGTTTCAAGCAGTTAACCCCTTTTTGAAAAGAGGCTGGATATGGCTTACTAACCCCCTATAATCAGCTGTTATCACCAGGAAAAACAGCTTCTGCCGAGGTACCACCCATAAGCATCAATGCACTGGACAAGCACAGGATCCCACTATGATGTCCATATGGCCTCAAAGGGCATGTGGATAAGAATTGTCTTCTCAGACAACCTCTTTAATAGAAAAGTCATAAGATCTGGTAAGAAAATGGAAGGCTAAACACAAGGCAACAAAGAGATTGATCTTACATCTGGAAGCTTCATGATGAAGTTATAGGCATTGGCTTCCTTGGTGGCTTGCACAACCTCTTCCATGGTTACATCTTCCCGGCCATAGCGGATATTCTCAGCTATAGTGGTATCAAACAGGACGGGCTCTTGGCTCACCACTCCGATGATCTCTCTTAAGTATCTGGTATTTAGATTCCGAATATCTTGCCCATCAATGGTGATCTATAAGGAGAAGACAAGACACAATGACAGTCTGTCCATGACTAGGAAGTTGACAAGAAAGATCTGCATGGACTAATCTAATACTATGACACAAGAGCCCATTCTCTACTTATTCCTCAGAAGTTCTTACCGAGCCTTCTTCTGGGTCATAGAATCTCTGAATAAGTTGGACCGTTGTACTTTTTCCACAACCACTGCTCCCCACAAGGGCGACCGTCTTACCACTGGGAACCGTAAGGTTTAAACCTGTCAAAACCTTCAATGACAAATATAATAAGCATTAGGCGTGTCGCCAAACATTGTACATAGATAACTAACCACGTTGTACACATAACTGATGCCACCATACATTACATTTTATTAACACTGCCAAACTGTAAAAAAAAAAAAAATCATGCTATACAGTGCTCAAATAATGAACCTACATAATGGAAACCAAAGTGCCGTTATTAAAACAAGCATTAGGGGCCGTTTACACGGCACAGGACAAATACCGATCAGTTTATCCTACAGTCATGGTCAAAAGTTTTGAGAATGATACAAATGTTAATTTTTACAAAGTCTACTGCATCAGGTTTTATAATGGCAATTTGCATATACTCCAGAATGTTATAAAGAGTGATCAGCTTAACAGCAATTAATTGCAAAAGTCAATAGTTGCCTAGAAAATGAACTTTTTCCCCCAAAACACATTTCAACTTCATTGCAGGCCTGCCTTAAAAGGACCAGCTAACATTGTTTCAGTGATTGCTCCATTAACACAGGTGTGGGTGTTGATGAAGACAGGGCTGGAGATCAATCTGTCATTGATTAAGTAAGAATCACACCACTGGACACTTTAAAAGGAGGCTGGTGCTTGGCATCATTGTTTCTCTTCTGTTAACCATGGTTATCTCTAAAGAAACACGTGCAGTCATCATTGCACTGCACAAAACTGGCTTACAGGGAAGAGTATCACAGATAGAAAGATTGCACACCTCCGTCAACAATCTATCGCATCATCAAGGAATTCAAGAGAGAGGTTCCATTGTTGCCAAAAAGGCTCCAGGGCGTCCAAGAAAGACAGCAAGCGCCAGGACCGTCTCTTAAAAGTGTTTCAGCTTCGGAATCGGGCTACCAGCAGTGCAGAGCTTGCTCAGGAATGGCAGCAGACAGGTGTGAGTGCATCTGCACGCACTGTGAGGCGGAGACTCATGGAGCAAGGCCTGGTGTCAAGGAGGGCAGCAAAGAAGCCACTTCTCTTCAGAAAAAAAACATCAGGGACAGACTGATATTCTGCCAAAGGTACAGGGAGTGGACTGCTGAGGACTGGGGTAAAGTTCATTTTCTCTGATGAATCCCCTTTCGAATGTTTTGGAACATCTGGAAAAACAGCTGTTGTTCGGAGAAGACAAGGTGAGCGATACCACCAGTCTTGTCTCATGCCAATTGTAAAGCATCCAGAAACCATTCATGTGTGGGGTTGCTTCTCAGCCAAGGGAATCGGCTCTTTAACAGTCTTGCCTAAAAAACACATCCATGAATAAAGAATGGTACCAGAATGTCCTCCAAGAGCAACTTCTCCCAAACCGTCCAAGAGCAGTTTGGTGATTAACAATGCCTTTTCCAGCATGATGGAGCACCTTGCCATAAAGCAAAGGTGATAACTAAATGGCTCAGAGAACAAAACATAGAGATTTTGGAGTCTTGGCCTGGAAACTCCAGATCTTAATCCCATTGAGAAAACTTGTGGTCAATCATCAAGAGACGGGTGGACAAACAAAAACCAACAAATTGTGACAAAATTCAAGCATTGACTGTGCAAGAATGGACGGCTATCAGTCAGGATTTGGTCCAGAAGTTAATTGAGAGCATGCCAGGGAGAATTGCAGAGGTCCTGAAGAAGTAGGGTCAACACTGCAAATATTGACTCGCTGCATTAACTCATTCTAGCTGACAATAAAAGCTTTTGTTAATCATAATATGATTGCACCTGTATTTCTGTATGTGATAAAACATCTGACAAACACACAGAAAAACCAGAGGGCAGCTCTGTGAGACACTTATGTGCAACTTATAAAAGAGAAATATGTTGTTATTATACATTTGTTTATCTGAAAAATTTGAATAAAAATTCAGTTATATATAAAAAAAAAAAACCCAGAGGGCAACAGATCATGTGAAAATAGAATATTTGTGTCATTCTCAAAACTTTTGGCCATGACTGTACAGCTACTGCACATAATGTACATGACTTTCACACTCTTCCTCTTACATTCTGTCTCTTCTTTCTCTGCCTTTCTCCCTGAAAAGGGTCCATCCTGCTCAGGAGCCTTCTGGAGGTTACCCCTACTCCATTAGTAGCGTGTCCGAACCTGCTGGGAATAGCCTGGCATCAATATGGAGGACTGAGTGGAAATTTGGCTCTGTTCTTGGTGCCTATAGACATACCTCCCAAGTGTCCATCTTCGGGTGGGACAGTTAGGGGCCGTTCACACGGCACAGTACAAAGACCGGTCGGAAATCCCGACCGGTATTTGCACTGTTTTCGCGACGTGCACACGGCCGCCGGGGGACGGCTTTTCTCCGCGGTTAGTGGAGAAAAGCCCTCCCCCTTCGCAATAACATGTTCATACTCTGTCCGAAAACCGGCCGGAAGAATGAACATGTTCAATGTTTTTCGGACCGCCGGCGGTCTGAAAAACCACCGGGCGAAAAACCTCTGCAGCGGGGACCGCTGCACGGGTTTTCCATAGCAGTCCATTGAAACGTTTGCGGCTGGTTTTTCAGACGGTTTTCAAAACCGTAAAACCGTCTGAAGAACCGGCCACAAACCGTGCCGTGGGGACAAGGTCTTAGAGTGCACCAACTAGTACTTTCATCAGAGCCAGCAAAGTATACCTATAAAAAACAGTGCCACATATACAACACTGCATGAAAAGAGGCTGGCAATATACTATGCTCAAGCACAGCACGCTTCAAATACATTTTCCCTCCGTGGTGTCATGTGACCATTAGTGATTAGTGTCAGGTGTGAATGGGGAACAGGTGTGTTAAATTTGGTGCAGGTCCAAGAGGTGGGATCCACACCTATAAGATTAAATGGCATATCCTAGCGATATACCATTAAAATTTATGGTGGGAACAGCTCTTTAACCCCTTAAGCACCAGGCCTGAAAAGGCTAGATGTTTACGTTTTTGCCTTCCTGTGTTTCAATAGTCGTAACTATTTAATTTTTTCAGTTGTATGAGGACTTGTTTTATGTGGTGGAAGTTGTATATTTTGGGGCATAGTTTAAGTTTACATACAAATTACAGCAGAATTTTTTAATTTTTTTTGCAGTGTGAAAATAAAAAAAAGTGTTTTTCTGCATTTGTCTTTTTTAATTATTCACATTTCACACCATTCACATTTCACACATTAATAACCTATTAGATTAATTCTACAGGTTATTACGGCCTTGTGCATATCATATGTGTTTTTTTCTGTAATGTATGCACAGTGAGCAGTTTATTAAATATTAGTTTTTATTTTATTTATTTTTTTATACACTTTTTTTTATGTTTTTTAATTATTTTTTTAACCCCATTGAGGGATAACTATTTTACACCTTTTTTTTACACTTAGTAATGTATTAGCATACTTCAAGGACTGCGGTAACCCCTGTGTGAACTGGACCACCCCTTAGGCCTCGTTCACACGGCTTATTTTGCCGCGGATTGGCGCCGTACTGCGCGCCTGATTTGCGCTGCGTCGGGGGCCCATTCCGTCTGAGTCATTACGGTAATCCACAGTTCTCATAGAGAACAGTGGATAACGTCGCTCCTTCCCGCTCGGCGAATCCGCCAGGCGGGGAGAAAGTGACATGCACATTATCCAGGTGCAATACGTGTCGTGGATAATGCAAGTCTATGGGGCCGGGGAACGGCGCCCCCGCCGCGCTCCGGCCCCGCCCCCGTCTCGCCCCTTATTCACGGCGGATTTGTGAGCCGGATTTGAAAACCGACTGTCTGAAAACCGACTGTCAGTCCCCATAGACATCACTAGAAAATCTGCCCAGTAGTCTACACTGTACGTTTTTTCACACTGCCGGTGTTCAGAAAAACTCAGAACAACCACAAACTGTTGACAGAACTGTCGCCCAAAACCATTGAAAAGACGATAAAATACCGGGCAGATTCTTAAAATCCGACCGGCATATTACAACTGCCATGTGGCCATACCCTTATTAAGCTTCCAAATCAGAACATAAATTAATGTACATGGAACAGATTTGCTGTGAATTTTGTTGGGGTTTTAACTGCAGATTTTTTTTTCATTGTCTTCAATGGGAGAAAGCAAAATCTGCTCTGAAATCTGCAGATTAACCTTTTTTTTCCTTCTCCCATTGAAGTCATATGTAAAAAAAGACCTGCAATAAAATCTGCAACAAAATTCACAGCAAATCTGTTGAATGTGCAATCACCCCAAAGCTTCCCTTTTAGTTTTTGTCTTAAGAAACAAGCAAAAAGAAAATTATCTATGGAATCCAGGTGATTGTGCAAGAAATACTCTTCTGGGTTCGATGCCATAAAATATCTTCTGATATATGGCAGGATAATAGGATCCCCTCCGTCACTTACTTGGCACTTTGGCCGCACAGCTACAGAAAACATTAACATGTTCATTGCCCAAAATGCGCTGAAATCATGTAGAAATAATTGTCAAGTTTACAAAATCAGCATTTTCTCTGCTACTGGTACCGTATGTCCAGGGGCATAGCTATAGGGGGTGCAGAGGTAGCAGATGCCACCGGGCCCTACAGCCTGAGGGGGCCCAAAAGCACTCCTGCTACATAGGAAGACACCAGTATTATACATAACACATGGTAGATGGGGGGCCCAATTCCACTTTTTGCACTGGGGCCCGGGAGCTTTAAGTTACGCCTCTGCGTATGTCGTACACTCTGTATTGATAGAATGGGTCAGGAAGGGAAGATCTCTCCTTAAGGAGAGCACCGAACGAACGGCTTGTAGAGTTTGTTTTGCCTTTTCGCCCTCTAATTAGCATCTGATCATCACAAGGAACTTTTGGGAAAGGGGCTGAGACGCCCACAGCGCCCTCTGTTGGATGGAACAAATCCTCACTTGGCTTTTGAGCCACCGAGTCTTGAGAAAGCAAAAAGGATTTTAGCCAAGCCAGCATCTCTCATCTGATAGAATGGGAGCAGATTTCTGGAACCCAAAATGTGGTTGAGTATATAGATGTTAATAAAGACAGAGAGCAACATGTATGGAGCTGCGCCAGTTTTCTGGCGTGCTTTGTGGACAAAAAGCTGTTGCCCTGTACTATAGATGTATGAACAATTGTACGCCAAAACTTGGGTCATTGTGCACCAGACACAATATTTTTGAACGTGCCAAGTTTGCAGAGGAGCGTGGAGGGGGGCTCTAGAAGCGTACCATTGCGCCAAAGTTTGGTGCTAAACGTACAAATACGCCAAAGGTTGGCGCATAACTATCATACACATCCATGCTGATTTCAAAGTGGCATGGCTGATACAAATTTTGCAGTAGAACGGGACACATGTGAGACAATTTCATACGTACTGGCACCTTCTACACTCTAAAGCACTTTAAAGCTGGCGTGTCAATACCAAAGGTTTTGTTAATAAAGGGGTTAGTTACTGAGTTGAAACTACAAAAAAAATAACAAAAATATATGAATTTATCATCTGGTTATGAATCCGCTAATGAATTTGAATGTACCCACACTTCCGGGAAATGAAATGTTTTCCAAGAATTAGTATTTGACCTTCCAAGTATGTTATCCTTAGAATTAGTGTTTGACCTTCCAAAAATGCTTTTTGTATTCTTTTCAAATAATTTTTGGACTTTGTTAAAAGTAACACAAGAGAGTATTCAATCATATTTCTGTCAGATGAGAGAGGGGGTAATGTTGTCCAGATGAGTGGGTCAAAAGCAAATTGAGGATTTGTTACATCCAATAGAGGGCGCTTGAGCTTCTCTGCTCCTTTCCCATAATGCCTTGTGATATGCAGATGCTTCGTGGAGTACAAAAGGCAATTTCGAATCTCCACACGCCTATATAGGCGCTCTCCCTAAGGAGACATCTTCCCTTTCAGATGAATGGGGACAGACAATTTCCAGAACAGGATATTTTAAGCCCAATATTTCTCAAGCTCAATATTCTCTTCTCCGTGTAATAAAATCAGTCTCTGATACGCAAAGCCATTTTGTGTGTCATTTACTCCGGGCCCCTGGGGGGAAGGGGCTCGTTATGTGAATTCCTAATGCCATAGGCAGTAGCGTAGCTGTGATAGCAGTTTCATACATATCGCCCAGAAAGATTTCTTCAATAATCCCTATTTTCATTTAGAGGAGAACTCCAGTAAAACAGGATCATTCTGGTGATAAGTTACTAACCTGGATATCGGGCCTGGAGGGATACGTGAACTTCACATTTTTGAATTCTATGTCTCCTTTAACCTTGTCAGGTTTAAACCCTGTGGTGGAAAAACTGTCTATTTTTGGCTCCTAAAGGAAATGAAAGAGGTTATCAGTGCAATTTAGAAACTCAATTAGGCTCTTAATTAAATAAAGCCAAAAGTGTCGTCAACTCATAATGTTGTATAAGGAAAACAGGCAACACACACAGCATGCAGGTCTACTGAGGCTGACTTTGAGTATAGGTAATGTTGGCCTATACACAGTCTTGGAACAAGAGTGCCTGCTAAAGTGAGAATTTACACATGAGTACATAGAAAAGTTTCTATTCATAAGTAAAATATTTATTTTTAGGGTTATTATGGGATTAAAGGTAAACCAGAAATGACGGGCACGACCAATGACTACAAACATCGCACAACCCAAAAATGACACAAAAACAACTCAAAAGGAAGGTGGCAAGAAATAGTGGGAGCCACAAAAATGTAGGTTTTCCCACAGCAACCAATCAGAGCTCATAGAAGCCGATCAGAGCCCAAAGCAACCATTCAGAGCCCATAGCAACCAATCAGAGCTCATAGAAGCTAATCAGAGCCCATAGCAACCAATCAGAGCCCATAGCAACCAATCAGAGCGCATAGAAGCTAATCAGAGCCCATAACCAATCAGAGCCAATAGCAACCAATCAGAGCCCATAGCAACCAATCAGATCTCATACAAGCTAATCAGAGACCATAACCAATCAGAGCAAATAGAAACCAATCAGAGCCCATAGCAACCAATCAGAGCCCATAGCAACCAATCAGACCTCATAGAAGCTATTCAGAGCCCAAAGCAACCAATCAGAGCTCATAGAAGCTAATCAGAGCCCATAGCAACCAATCAGAGCTCATATAACCTAATCAGAGCCCATAGCAACCAATCAGAGCCCATAACAAGCAATCAGAGCCCATAGCAACCAATCAGAGCTCATAGAAGCTAATCAGAGCCCATCGCAACCAATCAGAGCTCATAGAAGCTAATCAGAGCCCATAGCAACCAATCAGAGTCCATAGCAACCAATCAGAGCTCATAGAAGCTAATCAGAGCCCATAGCAACGAATCAGAGCCCAAAACAACCAATCAGAGCCCATAGCAACCAATCAGAGCTCATAGAAGCCAATCAGGGCCCATAACAACCAATCAAAGCTTCCCTTTCATTTTTTTCAGAGCACTATATGAAATTATTGGGGGGCTCTGATTGGTTACTACGGGCTCTGATTAGTTTCTATGAGCTCTGATTGGTTGCTATGGGCAACAAGGAAAGTTTTCGTAAATGAGCCGTAAGGGTTAAAAAATAAAAAGGGGCATGCAATAAAAACATTAAAAACATCCCAAGAGGCATCCATATAGCACTTAATCAATGGTACAGTCATAATAAGGAGTCAAAAGATCTCCCCTTGATGACTGTCATTAATCCAGTACTGGAAGAATATAAAGTGCACAACAAATATAAGACAATTTAACACTGCAATGCTTGGACAGAAACAAACCGAAAAATAAGTGTGAAAATTTTAACTAACAAGTACCCAAAACTAAAACAGACAAATAAGGGGAAAAAAAATGGACCCCATATGGGGGTTAACCAGAATTATAGGCCCATGCTAATGAGATGGGGGTTTCCCCCAACTAAGATGGAATCAAAAAAAGCAGATAAGCAGCAAAAAATTAAAAAAAAAAAAATAATTCCCCCTATATCAGGCGCCCCAATACTAGAGGGAAGCGAAAGCCACAGCACTTGTTTATTACAAAAAGGAGCAATGTTCTTGTCCCGATGAGGCCCCCTCAACCTCGGGCCCTATAGCAGTCACTAAACGTAGGGTATAAGGCAGCCCCGTGTTACGAACGGGATGGGGATATAGATTTGTTCTTAAGTTGATTGGTATGTAAGCCCATAGGAAAATTTTTATTAAATGTAACCAGCACAAAGAGTTTTTTTTTATTTTGGGTGTTCGGGGAAAGGGGTTTTTTACTTTTGTCTTGCTGTGTGTGTCCCGGGTTAAGGGGGGGCGGCAGGGGGCGAGCCCTGGGGGGAGGCCCCAAAATCCCCGGGCCCCGGGGCCGGGGGCGCGGGGTCAAGGGGGGCGGGAGCAAAGCGTGGGGAAATTGGGAGGGGCCGATATATAAGGCCGATCCCGGCCGGGGCAGCATTGGGCGGCTTTTTAAAAACTACCACCAACGTGCGTCATACGATCAAGCATTTCTGCCCTGGCGTGTGGAAAGATGTGGCGAGCCGGCAACAGAGGAAACGGGGCCCTCCCCGGCTTCAGGGCGGGTACGGGGCGACTGGGGGGGAAGTTGGATCCGCGGTTTTGCTGTGGAGGCCTCTGCCTCTCCCGTGTGGGCTCGGGGGCGGGGGCTTCTACCCAGGCCCCGACCCCCCCCCGGAGCGCCTTACCCCTGAGTTAACCCCCGGGCCCGCGCCAGCCGTGGGAGCCCCTCTGGGGGACCCTGGGGCCGGGCTGCGCGCTCGTTGGGCGGTCTCGCGCAGTAGGGCCCTGGGGGAATCCAGTCAGGGGGTGGCCCCAGCGGAGCGAGGGGGGCACCCCCTCAATTCGGGGGGGGTGCGGCGGGTTTCGTGGGTAAGCAGACAGGGGGGGGGGGCCCTCGGGAAAAGAGTCGGTCGGGGGGCCCGCGGGGATCGCGTCGGGATGTGGGGCGGATGAAGTTGCGCAGGACGCAATATGCGGCCTAGGAGGCGCGAAGTTTGGTGGCGGCGGGTCCGGGGGGGAAAAGATCCTGGATATCGTTAGGGGGGCCACTTGGGGGGCCCCTGTCGGGGAAAACCGGGGTGACCGGTTTCGGCGGAGGCCATCTTGTCCAAAAGCCGAGTCCTTGAGGTTGGCATGGTTTAGTGGCTCACGGTGCCCGAGAGCCAGGCCCGTCTTCGGGATTGGCAGCGCGGTGGCGGGAACACAGCCCCTGCAGCCGGTGAGTCGTTTTTCTATGTGGTATCGTCCCCGCGGGGGTTTCGTAAAGGGGGATCGGCGGGGGGAATTAGCCCCGAGGTTGGGGGGTTTCCGACTTGGCAAGAATTGGCGGGATTTTGAGGGATCTATTGGTTCGGTTTCAGGGGCCGAGTGGACCGGTGGGGCCGTAACCGGGGTCGGTTGGGGGTTCGATGGGGCATCTTCGGGGGCCCTTTTCCCTTTCCCCGATGGGTGCGGGAGAGTGGGAAGGGTGGGGGAAAGGGGGAAAAGGGGTGAGTTTCGGTACAAACCGACAGACCCCCGGGGATAGGGTTCGCTTAGATGAAAAGGCTAAAGGGGGGTCTACGTATTTTTGGGGTCCTTTAGGGGCACATTGAAAAGGGAGGTTAAGGAGAAATTGGAAGACGAGTCCGAGATTTTTTCCCCTCCCCCTTAAGAAATTTAACTTAGAAAGGGGGAAAAGCTTAAAGAAAAAAGGGAAAAGAAAAACAAGGTGGCGAAAATTCCGCGCCTTCACAAACGGCTGCGGGGCGTTTGCCATTTTGGCAGGTCATGGAAAAAAATCCCGGGCATTTTCAGAATTTTTTTGCTTTATGGACCCCTAGGGGGGGAGAGGGTTTATGGGGGCAGCATGGTCCGTAATAAACGAACTTTTTCGTCAGGGGAAAGCATACGACCTTAATCGATGGGATATAAGGACATCGGATTGGGTTGCGGTTATGCCCTACGCGTTTTTGGTCAGCCCTTTTAGGGGGGACTGGTAGTCCGGCGCAGGGGGGTACCGGGGGATTTTGGACGGTTCCCAGGGGGGATCTAAAAGGCCGGTAAGCTGGCAATTTAGGAACCAGTGTCGTTTCGAGAAGGCTCCGCTTTAAACTGTCTGCCCGATGCAGTGCAGCTCCCATGGTGGTGGATGCATCGAAAAGGGAAAAGGGAAGGGCTTGTTTCAAAGGGGCCGCCGGGGAACATCCACGCGATGGTCCTACCTAAAGTAGGTACCCCTTTAAATGGCGGCGGGATTATTTCAAGGGGTTTTAGTGGGGTTTTCGTTTTTTCCCGGCTCCGCCAGCAGTTCCCTTCTCAAACGGGAACCTGCGGTCGGCCGGTTCACCCGGGGGGGGGCTGATAAATTGGCCAAGGGAAATCCGTGGGCAGGATGGCGGGCCCGTTCATCCCTGCCATTTTCCTATTTGGTGGTTTTCCTTTAGGGGTGGCCCCAAAAAAGGAAAACCCAATAAGTTTTGGGTATTATCATTTTTCTTCCCCCAAAGGGGTTTTTGGTCAATGGGGCATCGATCCCAACTTTTTCTCGGTGGTCTATACGTGTTCAAGCAGCTCTGCGCTGGGCGGAAGTATGGTCGTGGGGCTCTTATGGCCAAGACGGATATCGAATCCGCCTTTTTGGCTGTTGCCAGTACTCCGTGAGGCGGCTTTTGGGTTTTTTTTTGGGAGGGGGTTTTTATGTGGGTCGGGGCTTACCCATGGGTGCTCGATATCTGCTTTTATTTTTAAGCTTTTAGCTCTTTCCTTGAATGGGTGGTACGGGATGTCTCCGGGGGGCCCTTTAGTTTTTCCCCTATCTGGATGACTTTTCTGCATTTGGGCAGCGGATCAGAGGTATGGGGCGCGTTGGCATCAATCAATGGATGGCTGGCATTTCGGGGTCCCTTTGGCCCCCGACGACGGAGGGCCAACCCGGTTATTAATTTTCTGGGCATTTGGATTGATTTCCCTTTTCCCCGGAATGCGCTTGCCCGGGGGACAAGTGGAGGGTATGCGGGGGAGATAAAAAATTTTGGGGAGCAGGAAAGTGACCGAGGGATTTCAATCACTTTTTGGGCAAGTGAATTTTTGCCGCCCCATCATGCCCCCGGGGGGGTATTTTCTCGGGGCCTGGCAGGAGAACAGAGGGGGCAGGCCCCCCATATTTTATTCGGGGGCGGGGGGGTGAACGGATTTAGGGTGTGGGGATTCTTTTTGGAAAGGGATAATGGGCGATTATTATATTGGGTAGGGCGGTTTCAATCAGACTTGGAAGTCTTCATGATGCAGCGGGGGTAGTGGGGGTTTTTGGGGCTTTCTGCCAAGGGTAATGGGCGCAGGGCGGTGGCCGGGCTTGGGTGAAAGCGGGGGGGTTGGGAATTGGCAATGTTGGAATTTTCCCCATGTACTGGCGGGTTTAAATTGGGGCGAACAATTAGGAACAAAAGATCCGGGTTTATTTTTGAAAATATGAGTGTGGTTAGGCATTAATGCTTATTGCCTTTTTCCTCGGTATTGTGTTTATTGGGTTATTGGTGTTAAAGGTGTTTGGGCTCAATATGGGATTGGGCGCCATGTTCCCCCGGGGGAAAAATGTTCGCCACAAAACCACTATTTTAGCTCCCAAAAACCTTAACACCACGACCTCTTCCTGCGCGGGTAGGGAATTGGTTGGGGGTCTTATGCCAAGACGGATATCGAATCCGCCTTTCGGCTGTTGCCGGTACATCCAGTGAGTGCGCGTCTTTTGGGTTGTTTTTGGGAGGGGGGTTTTTATGTGGATCGGTGCTTACCGATGGGATGCTCGATATCATGCTTTTATTTTGAAGCTTTTAGCTCTTTCCTTGAATGGGTGGTACGGGACGTCTCCGGGGTGCCTTCAGTCATCCACTATCTGGATGACTTTCTCTGCATTGGACCAGCGGACTCAGAGGTATACGGGTCGCTGTTGGCATCAATGCAATGGGATGGCTGGTCATTTCGAGGTTCCTTTGGCCCCTGACAAGACGGAGGGCCCAACCACGGTTATTAATTTCCTAGACATTAGGATTGATTCCTTGCTCATGGAATGCAGCTTGCCGGAAGACAAGCTGGAGGGTATGCGGCGGGAGATAGGAAAAATTTTGGGGAGCAGGAAAGTGACACTGAGGGATCTGCAATAACTTTTGGGCAAGCTGAATTTTGCCTGCCGCATTATGCCCATGGGTAGGGCGACTGGCAGGAGCAACAGCAGGGGTTCAGGCCCCGCATCATTTTATTTGGGTGACAGGGGGGATGAAGCAGGATTTGAGGGTGTGGCATTCCTTTTTGGAACGGTATAATGGGCGACCTATTATATTGGATAGGGCGGTTTCGAATGCAGACTTGGAAGTCTTCACTGATGCAGCGGGTAGTGTGGGGTTTGGAGCTTACTGCCAAGGGGAATGGTGCACAGGGCGGTGGCCGGGCTCCTGGGTGAACGCGGGGCTGGTTAGGAACTTGGCACTGTTGGAATTATTCCCGATAGTACTGGCGGTTGAAATCTGGGGCGAACAATTTAGGAACAAGAAGATCCGGTTCAATTGTGATAATATGAGTGTGGTTCAGGCGATAAATGCGTTATCGGCCTCTTCTCCTCCGGTATTGTGTTTATTGCGTCATTTGGTGTTAAGGTGTTTGGAGCTCAATGTGTGGATTGTGGCGACACATGTTCCCGGAATTAAAAATGACTTAGCCGATGCTTTATCTCGTTTGCAGTGGATCGCTTCCGGGAACGGGGCTCCGGGAGGCGGCCGAAGTGGGATTGAAGTGCCCCGAGGAATTGTGGACCGTGGTCTTGATTCCGCAAACCGGTTGTTCCGAGTGTCACTAGCAAAAGGAACGTGGGATGCCTACGCGGCATCTTGGGCGCTGTGGGAGCAGTGGTTAGAGGTAGTGGGTCCTCTTACTACACGCGAGGAAATGTCGGCGGCGTTGTTTAGCTGCATCGGGCATGCGGCTAATGAGGGATGGTCGGTTTCCAAGGTGTCGCGATTCACATCGGCCTTGGCTTTTGGTTTTAAGGTTCGGGGACTTAGGGATGTCACAAAATCATTCTTAGTACAACAGGCTTTGAGAGGTTACAGAAAGGGGGCAGCACAGGTGATAGCGTCGCCCAGTGGTATTTCAGCTTTTAAAAAAATAGGGGCAGAAGCTGTCAGGTATTTGTTCTTCTAGCTGTGAGGTTACCCTTTTTCGTCTCGCTTTTTCCTTGGCCTTTTTTGGGGCCCTTCGGATTGGGGAACTGGTCTGTCCAAGTAGGAAGATGGCAGGGGGTTTATGTTTAGAGGATGTAGAATTGCGCCCCGGGGGACTTCGAGTCAACATCCGGAGGTCAAAAACGGATCAGATGGGCAGGGGGAAGCTTTTGCGCCTGGAGCGGTGGCAGGGGCGCTCATTTTGCCCAGTACAATGTTTTGTTAAATTTCATTAGGCAGCGTGGGGAGGCTCCCGGCCCACTGCTGGTTCACACGGATGGTAGCTTCTTGTCACGGTTCTAATTTACAGCATTGTTTCGACGTTGCTTGGGGGAATTGGGGTTGGATCCGAAGCAGTTCGCGCCACACTCTTTTAGGATAGGGGCCGCCACGGAGTCGGCTGGTTGGGGGCTGGATGCGGCGGCAGTGCGCCAAATTGGAAAGATGGGAGTCCCATCGCTTTCCGGTTTACATCCGCCTCATCTGGCACAGTTATAGGAGGGAAAAAGGGGGGAGGAGTCAAAGTTAACACAAAAAAAAAAAAAAAAAAACATGCGAGGGGTTGGGGCAAAAGGTGCTCCCATTTCTGAAATATGTTTGCTGTTTTGTATTAATTTGTCATTTTAGGGCGTTTCCCAGTGTGGATTTTACGGTCACTCGTTCTTTCATTGGGTGCCCCGGGGAGCGGCACTTCGGGCGAGTGGTCGTCAGCTCGGTATACCAGAAGAGGTCGCAACGATACGTTGGATTGGGAAATGTGGAATGGTCTGGGTCAAATGCTGTCGGACTTTCAGTTTTCTCGTGGGCTGGGGACCGGCCACCCGACATAGTGGGCTGTCACATTGGGGGCAATGATCGGGGGATGCGTCCTCTTCGGGAGTTAATCCGGGATATGCGGCAGGATTTGTTACGCTTATGGTCGTTATATCCGAGGATGACGACGGTTTGGTCGGATATTGTGCCTAGGTTGGCGTGGAGGCACGCGGAGTCCATCCCCGGGGATTAATCGAGCTAGAATTAAGGTGAATTGGGCAGTGGCATCGTTTGTGGCTAGGAATGGGGGGTTTGTGGTGCGTCATAGAGACTTGGAGCCGGGCGAGGGGAGGTTTTGGTGACGGGATGGAGTGCACTTGAACGCCATCGGGCTTGATCTGTGGCTTTTAGGTATTCGGGATGGAATCGAGAGAGCCTTGGGGCTGGTGGGGGCGTCACGCTCGTAAGGAGTCACGGGCGCTAGCTGTGGCGGGTTTTGGGGTCCTTGGAGGTGATGCAAATTTGTGGGGGAGTCAGGCTCCGCTTGGCTCCCGGTTGGTGAGTGACCAGGCTGGCGAAGGGGCGGGCTCCACAGGGCGGAGTCCTTGGGAGCTGACAAGAATGGTTAGCCGCCTGAGGTGGCTTGTGGTGCCCTGAAGCCGGGCGTTGACGGCTGGGGGCAATGGCTGAGGAGTAAAAGAGGAGGAGTTTCGCCAGACCCCTGGTTTGTTGAAAATCACAGTCCAAGGACCTCAGCCCCAAGTGTGGTTATGGTGGGAAATGGGTTTTGAGGGTTCTTCGGTACCCATTTGTACTTGGGTATTTCTGTTTGTTACTGTTGTTAAAATTTGGCTGCTGTGGCCAAATTATCCAACCCATGTTTCAGTGTCTTTTTGGGAAGAAGGAGTGGGGAGGGGTATAAAGGGGGGTTGGGTACATTGGTCATGGATAGCCAGAGATAGGCGCTGCTTAGGGTCAAGGAGAATTCACCTCATTTTCACCTCATGTGCTGCTGTGGCATGCTGGAACTTGTCATTCCACAGCTATCATCTGCTGTGGAACATGGAACTACAAGTGGCAGCATGCTCCATAAGCCTCCGTTTATAACTAGGGGACAGATATAAGTCGGAACGGTGGAAGTTGGGGACTGCCTGTACTTGTGCCCATGGACCCCACATTTCAGCTACCTCAGGGGTTATGATGGGATTACATTGCTGTGGAGGGAGAGGAGGGCACCCAGGAAGGCAACAAGGGGAAGGTTGAAGACGGTGCTCGATGTGTACAAGCCCATCAAACTGTTCTGTGACCCAAATTGTGGTCTAAGTATAAGGCACCAGGCACTCTGTGCCTACAAGCTTTTCACACATCAATCTGGTATTGAGTTCCTTATAGAGAGAGAGGAGCTTCAGCTGCATCCCCCTCCTTTTCATGACTGTATTCTTTTCTATCAAAGTATTCTCTCAGTCAGCCTTTCACAGATCCACAAATTGAAAAAAGTTGTTAACACAAAGACAAATATGACGATCTAATCACACCACAAGATGACTTTAGTGATCAGTATACAGGTGGCGCCTCCATGTTCCTCCCACGAGTTTGACTATTTTTAATAAAACATTTTCTGCACATGGTCATATAAAAAGAATAATAATTTTTGCAAATGATAAAAAAAAATTGAACAAAAAAAAGACTTACATTGTCTATGATGTTAAATACTGTAAATGCTGCTCCCCTGGCGTTAGACAATGCTTCAATATTAGGTGATGTTTGTCCAATGCTAAAAGCTCCAATAATGACAGAAAAGAATACCTGAGAGAGTAATAAAAGAAAAAAAAAAACATCTCAGTAGTAGATCATGAAACTCTAGAAAAAAAAGAGTTAATTAAAGGGATTGTATCATTACATTAAATGGTCTTCAGAATAAGGGGACATTGAAAACAAGCAACTTTGCAATTGGATGTCATTAGCAAAGCTGTCTTGTTTTCACTGTCTCCCTTATCTTAGTTCTGTGTAAACACTGTTCCCCAGTGCTGGTCGGATCTTACCTCTTTTCATTTCGTTGGCTGACGGCTCTACTAATTTACATTCTATCTGGCCCCCGGTCGTATTCACGGGAGCGTGCATCCCTGCCTTTCTCACTCAGAATAAGGGGCCGGCAACATTTCACTCTGCACAGCCAGCAGCTCCACAGTAACACTGCAGCTGCTTCTACAATCAGAAAACAGCAGAATTGTGCTCGGTGCCTAATGCTGTTGCGTGTAAACATAAAAAGGAGAAAGATCTGTGCTGCTCTGGATGAGTTCATAGAAGACTGGATTCAACTGTAACAAACCTCCAATTGTGAGAGGAGAAGAGATCAGTGCTCTGAGTTCCTAGAAGACGGTCTAGACTGAATGCAGGGCTGTGGTATGTAAACAGCTCTTACAAAATAAGACTGCATAGGGAGAGGAACGACACAGTGACATGTGGACTCAGACAGAGGGAGGGGGGGGAGCAGGGACGTGCTATCCCCTCCCACTGATCTCAAACAAACACACTGACTCGGGAGCGAGCACGAACAGTGAAGGGGGGGATGATGTCATCCCCCTTCAGTTAAGAAACACCCAGCTGGGAGGAGAAGCAACGCCCCTGGATTTGAGGAGCTGAGGAGCTGAGAGTACAATGAAACAGATGAACTGATAAAGCGATAAATCCCCTTTAATGAATTAGGGGTTGTCTACTTTGGACTTTTTTGTATGTGTTTAGGTCTAAGGCTATGTCTACACAGCACAGGTTTTTGGTCGGATTTTTGGTGGATTCTGTATTTAGAATTCGCCGAAAATCCAACTGTAACCAGTGCCCCATAGATAGCAATACAAAATCTGTGCTGTAGTCTACAAAGCATGGATTTTTTCCGGTGGATTTCAAAACATGTCAGACCTTCCACCGGATTCCAGTACATTCAATGTACAAGGCCGACAGCAAATCTGAATATGAAATATATCCAACTCACTCCAAAAGGAATTTTTTAATGCAAAATTATTTATTTATTTACATATATACAGGGCATAGCTCATAAATTGAATAGGGTATAGTTGCACAAATTCAAAAGCGAAACTGAACGCATGTTTCACAAATTTCAATATAGCATGTGAGAAGTATGAATGTCTACAAAAAAACTACGTTTCGGCATAAGCCTTCTTCAAGAGATATCAATGATGCAAGTAATATGATATGGAGAGAAGAATGTCGAATAGGCAAGTGTCACGATCCGGCAGTAACAGTATGTACCATACATGCCAACGCTCCCGCTTTTGGCGGGGGGGTCCCGCTATTTGGGTCCCCCCCCCCCCGCCCTCCCGGCAGAGTTGGCATTCCTCCCGCCGCCAGCAGGCAGCGGGGGTTCTTTAAATGGCCGCGGCGACAGAGTAGCGCTGGTGCGCTACTCTTGCGCCACCGGGCCGCTGCTACAGGCGGGTGAAGGGGCCACAGCGGCCGCTTCACCCGCCCGGAGTCTCGCTGTGCAGGGAGGAGGCAGGAGGGAACGTTCCCTCCTCCCTTCCCCTCCTGTATGTACAGCGCCGGTGTGCACCGTACATACAGGTCAGCGGCGCAGGGGGTGTGATGCGCGGCTGCACTCACTCCCCCTGCGATGCTGAGACTGCTCAGTCGGCCGGGAGATGTACGGAACTGCAGGAGCCTGGTGAGGTAAGTGGATTTTATTATTTGATTTTTATTAGTTATAGGGGAGCAACTACCTGGCTATCAATTGGGGCAACTACCTGGCTATCAATGGGGGCAACTATCTGGCTATCAATGGGGGCTGGCTAGCAATGGGGGAACTACCTGGTATCAAGGGGGCAACTACCTGGCTATCAATGGGGGCAACTACCTGGCTATCAATGGGGGCTGGCTATCAAAGGGGGCAACTACCTGGCTATCAAAGGGGGCAACTACCTGGCTATAAATGGGGGCAACTACCTGGCTATCAATGGGGCCTGGCTATAAATGGGGGCAACTACTGGCTATCAAGGGGGGTGGTTATCAATGGGGGAAACTACCTGGTATCAATGGGGGGCAACTACCTGGCTTTTCAATGGTGGCAACTACTGGCTACCCAAAGGGGGCAACAAACCTGGCTATCAATGGGGGCCAACTACCTGGCTATCATGGGGGCAACTACCTGGCTATCAATAGGGGCAACTACCTGGCTAAAAAAGGGGGTTTCTACTGGCTAACAAAGGGGGGCAACTATCTGAAAAAAAGGGGGCAACTACCTGGCTACTAAAGGGGGCAAATCCGTGGATCTAAAGGGGGAAACTACCTGGCTTCTAAAGAGGGCAACTACCTGGCTACAAAAGGGGGCATCTACCTGGCTAACAAAGGTGGCATCTACCTGACTACAAGGGGGGCATCTACTTGGCTACAATGGGGCATCTACCTGCCTGTAAGGGGCACTACCTGGTTATAGGGGGCAACTACCTGGCTTTAAGGGCATCTCCTGGCTTTCTTCCAAAGCCATTATGCAGTTAGGCGGAGTGGGTGTGGCTTTTTGAAGGGGCGTGGCACATCAACAAGATGGGCGTGTCCATGCAAAGTTTTTACCGCTTCAGTCTCTTGCTTTTCCATTTTCAAAAGTTGGCAACTATGGTATGTACTGAGGCGCCGATCGCTGGTAACCGGGTGTGGATTCACTGTGATCACCGCAGGCGAAATGGTAGCTGCAGATCCACGCCAGGGAAGCGGAGTCTAAGGGGCCCCCAGTCTTCACCGGTGCCCCGCCGCAAAGCAGGACGGATTTTGCTGCAGGGAATCCCCAGGTCGCTACCCCGGAAGTGGCTACCTGCGGCGACAGCTGAGGTGCAGGACCAGAACTCCAGGCACAGAAGCGGTGGTAGACAGGAACTGCAGGAAAACGTATGCAGCAGGATACAGCAGGAAACAGAACAGGTGCAACAGCAAGAAGGTATAAGCCAGATGGAGGATATTGCATAGGCTCCAGAAGAAATGCTCCTGAGACAAGAGGAATTGCCAATGGAGGGCTGGAGGCAGGTAATAAGGAGTGTGGCGTCCGGAGGCATTTCTTCTGGAGCCTATGCAATATCCTCCATCTGGCTTATACCTTCTTGCCTATTCGACATTCTTCTCTCCATATCATATTACTTGCATCAGTATCGCTTTTGAATTTGTGCAACTATACCCTATTCAATATATGAGCTATGCCCTGTATATATGTAAATAAATAAATAATTTTGCATTCAAAAATTCCTTTTTGTGTGCGGTTGATATATTTCATATATGGTATATTAGACCCTACTGGGTCTTTTTCCACCTTTGGCACCCACCAAATCTCCTAGCCCCAAGTTGTGCAAGACCTTTAACAACTTTAAGCAAATCTGAAAACCGAGTGGTTTTTAGTGCAAACCCGAACCAAAAAATCGCAATGCAGCAAAGTTAAAATACTGTCGGATTTTGGACGGTATTTTAGCTAAGCTGTGTAGACATAGCCTCACATTTGCTGTGAAAAGGCTTTCTTTTTACGGGGAATCCAAAAAAAACAATGCGCCCGCGGGGAAATCCTGGCACTGAGTGTTCAGTTCTCCTGCAGGATCTCTGCAGGGGAAATTAAAGGGGTTTTCTCACTAGAAAGTTTTACCTTCAGCATGTAGGTACAGGTAATAAAGATTTTTTTCTAAATACATTGTTTTTTTGAAAATTGCCCCTTGCCAGGGGGGAAAAGGGGAAAATTTTATTACTCAAAGGGGGTGAAAAGTATGTATTTTGGCGTGCAGACAACAATTTTTTTTACAAAGTGCCGCGGGCGACCAATAATGCACCTAATTTTGGGGGGGCCCTGATTTTTAAATCCGGGAAAAACGGGGCTCCCCCATTTTTTGGGGGCTAAAAAAGGACGCCGGGATTACTGGGCACCCCCAGGGCACCCTAAGTGCACACAGGTTTCTCTAGTTATAGTCCTGCTCTCAGTTTGGGAGTGAAAATACCATGTTGAAACAGAGCAGAGTCTTTATCTCTAACAAGATTATATTAATTGATTAGTAAAAAAGCCACTGTATTCACTCCTTAGAACTCTGTATCTTTTGTTTACCGAAGATGAAATCTCCTGCACTTATATTAGTGTAATGGCCCAGCTAGTTACACAGGGGAGAAATATGCTAATCACACTTATAGAACCACCCACGCCTGGGCGCAGTGTGAGTTTTAAAGGGCTTTTCTGGGGCCCCTGTGACACAGATGGTGAAAAAATTTAAATTTTTAAAGGGGTTTTTGCCCGAAGTAAAATTGACGGGGGGTAAGTTTTTGGTTTCTTTTTACATTATAATTTTTTAAAAATTTGGCCCATTTTTTTTTTAGCTGTTTCCTTTAGTGCCCCAAATTGTTTACAGCTCATCTCCAGGGGGATAGGCCCAGGGCTGAGAGCCCCTCGTCCGGGTTTCGCACATGCTCAGACCACCTCTCTTCTCAGGAAATTTTTACGGAGGTTAAAACCCCCCGATCTGTCATTTACCTTTTCCTTTGGACTAGTTGTAAAAAGTAAAAACAGTCCCAAAAAAAAAAAAACCCTCAATGAGGTTGTGATTGAAAAAGAGGAAAAAAAACCCCAAAATTTTTTAAATTTCCTGCGGGGATTTGAACCAAGGACCCTTGTGCGTAAAGCAAAAATTTTCCCTTGAGCTACAAGGGTAGCTACTTCCCAATTCTAAAAAAAAAGGACCTTTTTTTCACTAGAGTGAGGAGGGGCCCTTTGGTGAATATCCGGGGGGTCACATGATCGGAAATTTTAAAAACAAATCACACACCCCCCCTTTGGGAGCACACAGAGTTTGAAGAGTGGATGCAGGAGGTTTGAAATGAGAGTGGAAAAACCCCCTTTTAAAGGGTTTTACTTTGCATCCACTGAAATCTATAAAACTGTTTTGTGAAATTTGCATATAAAAATTGATGCTCCTCCATACATGTTGATAAATAGCTGATCTCAGATCTCAATCTTTTTGGGCCTTTTGGCTCAGCCCTTTAAAAATTTTGGTTGGGGAAACCACCTAGCAGTTTTAAGCAGGGGCCTCCCTTCCCTTTAATGACCAGTATGAGGGTTTTTGGTAGGGACTGGGGTGCAGAAGAGATGACTTTGGAAACAGGGAAAAATTTTCTTTTTTAAAAAAAATTTTTTAAAATTAAAAAAAAACAAGCAACCCAGCGTTACTTAAGTCGGGCACACCCCCAAATTAGGAAATTTCCCCTTTTTATAATCGGGGGGTGGTTTTCCCTACCAGGGAAAGCCAATGCATAAGAAGCATAGATCATCAAGAATGCAAATCCTATTGACACGTTAGCTGTGATTGCCTTCCTGATGCCTATCGCCTTGGCATCTTCTAAATTCTTTTCATACCTGTAAAAAAAATAAGAAAGGGGTTTTCTAAAGGGGTTTTTTGGGGCGTAAAAGGGTTTTTGTTAACAAAAACCAAAAAAAGTCTTATTTACCTCCGAATCTCCTTATGTTCTCCCCCAAAGGGGTTTAACGTCCCGGGTGGCGGCCCAAAACCTCCTCGGCCACCGGGTCCAGCTTTGGCATAAACCGTCAGCTCCTTGTTAGTAAATGCTTTACCCAAAATTTTGAATAATGCAAGATTTTACCAAACCCTGCTTGTTTTACAATGAAGAAGAAAATTTCAAGGGTGTAATTTTTTACCTTTGCCCTATAGCTGCTGAAAGGGCCCTCACAGGGCTTTATTGCCAGAATAACCAGGGGGAACTTCCCGCCTTTTAAAAAAGCCCAGAAAAAATCCCGGGCAAAAAAAATAGGGCAAGACTGGACCGTAAGGCTATTTTATCTCCTAGCCTTTTATTGTTTTTTGGACGGGCACTGAAATAAAAGAAAAATAAAAAATTAAAAAAAAAAAGGTCAAGTTTTGATGCAGGACCCGGGCACCCAAAAACAAAACAAAAAAAGTGAAAAAAACTTTTAGAGGTTTTGCCTAGGGGGCAGAGGGGGGTAACGTACCGCTTCTGGGGGACCAAAGGCAAAATCTATAACGGGGCCCCCACCTAACCATGTACTATTTATAATATTGGTGTTTTGCTATGTTGTAGAGGACCCTTTGGGCCCTACAGACTCCAGGGCCCAGTAGGGGCTTTAACCCCCTGCACCCGGGATAGCTTAACCCCCGGCCCAGGGCACATATGGGCAAAAAATCAAGGGCCCTCGGGCCAAATACTGCCTTTCAGTAGGCTGCAAAAGCTTAGACACACTGTGAGCAGGAAGAGACGAGGTCCAGAAGCAGAAGGACCAGTTCTTTACCTTCCCCAGAGGACACAGCCAACGTTTGGCAGAGGCAAAAGGCCTTAAGTGGGCGCCCTTTTTGGATTCAGAGTCCGGGGTGCCCTCCACCCCCACTCTTTTTTTTTTTGAAAAAAAAAAAAAAAAAAAAAAAAAAAAAAAAAAAAAAAAAAAAAAAAAAATTACAAGCAGTGGCACAGCCCTTTATACCCTCCCCAGAAACCCCAGACAACCCCCCCAAAAGGCCCCTTTTTTGGGGGGAAAACCCTAATGCTGATGTGGCCCTTGGCGACAATGAGTTTGACACCTCTGGCCTAAGATCAAACCTATTAGAGTGGCAGCCCATTCAGAAGCTATAGGGGGCCCTCAGCTCACTAAAACATTCGGGAAAGGGCTGTTGGAGGGAAACAAAAAGACGTAGGTTGGGACCTTTCAAAAAATGAAAAATTTCTGTGTGAGATAAAAATCCCAAAAAAAGGGCACCAGGGAAATAGTAAATATTAGAGGTTTTTTTTTTTTTTTAAGATCAGCAAGGGTTTTTGTCCCAAAAACCCGTTCCTGGCCCGGCCAAATTTTCCCTCTTCCCGGGCAACGGATATTTTCCTTTTCCTTAGTACACGCTGATTTGGATGCTGTAGCGCTTTCTAGTTTCTGTCCTAATGGAGGGGGGCCCCGCAAAGATGGGGGACTTAAAAACTGTTGTGAACCCCCGGGCTGCAGTTGCAAAACCCCCGCTTTTAGATTGAGGAAGCACCTCTTGTTTTTTAAGTGGGGGTTTTTCAAATTAAAAAAAAACTTTTTACCTTTTTTTTTCTGCGGGGGCCATTTCATAGTTTGCCAAAAAGTTTGAAAGTTTTACATAATGTCAATAACAAAATTTAAAATTTAAAACAATTTTTATAATGATCATAAGTATTGGGTTTTTTTTTTTTTAAATTTCTGTTTTATTGTAATAAAAATTTTTTTGATTCCCGATTGTTTAAGATTTTTTAAAAACTTTTTTATGGAGTTTTTTATGAAGCTCTTGTTCCTCTATTTCTCTCCAACTCTGTTTAGCTTTGTAAACAACACATAAAATCTATTTTCAGGGTAATGAATGAAAAAGATTTAAATTTTGTCCTTTTCCCAATGTCTCCATAGAAACATATCAGGTAATCAGGTTATTCGGTACAAGACACTGCAACAAGACAGTTCAGCAGATTGTCATTGCAACGTGTGCTTATATAATGTGATGCAAAATCTGCTAAGCATCACACAAATGAATAAAGAGATTGAAAATACCAAGCAGCCCTGGGATGGCCCCGGTAAAAATTTAATATTAAGAATAAAATTTGTGAGTAGGGGTGTTTGCCCCGAAACCCCCTGCTATCTAACCATGATTGGCTCACAACACCAGGGGTGGAGGGGGGTGGGAGGTTTTGTTCAAAGAAGTTATTTAAATGAAGGGCCATCAAAAATTTAAGGGCCCTTTTTGGGGCTATGTCAAGACGATGAGTAAAATTTACTTGTTGGATTCTACCGTTGAAAACCACATCGGATGACATGAGTATTTCACGTGGATTTTAGTTCATTTTTTTTTCTGGCAGATTCCAGTGGATTTAAAAAAAGTCCCATTCATGTCCATGGGGAGATGGACACAGATCCACGTCCAAAACATTGTATGTCATTTTGGATGTGAAGCCGCACGTGGAATAGTTTTTCTTTACTCTTAAAAACCAACCGGTAAAATACGTGTTGTGTGGACCTCACCGCAAATTTTCTTTTAGGTCATTAGGGATGATTTATTTTCGGTTTTAGACGAGTATTTCACGTTGAAATCCACATGGATTTCGACTTGAAATACTTGTTGTGTGGACACAGCCTTTGACTCCCTGTCCCGTTGTTGCAGTGAATGGAGAGGTGGTCACACAAGTGCGGAACTCTTCACTCATTTTCATGGCAGTTCTGACTATGGCTTGAAGCAATGTTGTTAAACCAGTCATCATAGCATATATAGCTTAGGGCAACTTGAATGAACTGGGCTGCTTCATTTTTTTGCTGTGCTTCGAGCCAAACAAACTGTCATAGCCCTGTTCTATAGCTGTATGAACCCTCCTACGCCAAAACTTGGCACAATCTGCACCAGAAACCAGATATAGGGCATTTTGTACCACAATTGGACAATGCGGCAAAAATGCACCAACAATGCGCCAAAGTTTGGCGCGAAACTGTCGTACAAATTCATACCAGTTTCAGAGTGGCATGGCTGAGACTACTTTTGGCGTAGAACGTGAAAACATTTATAAAGTGCTGTGAGACATTTATGCAGACTGTCGGATCTTACACTACTAAAAACAGAGGCAGAACTGGTGAGTCGGCGCCAGGTTCATACATGTCCCCCTTAGTCTTTGCTGGAACCCATAGAGAGTGACAGTGAGTACTTACTCAGTCAGCCTGGTGTTCAGTTCTCCGGCATCGTTGACATCAAACCAGCTGATTTCCTGCCTCAGCACCGCATGGAAGAAATTTTTTCTTATCTTCTTGATCTGTCGGCCCGCGGCCAGTGTCCAAAATGAGATCTGCACATAGCCAGCGAAAAGCACTGCAAATCCTAACCCCGTGTAATAATAGGCATACCTGCATCAGGAAGGTAGAAGGAACACAATGTTATCTATGGTCACTACTATGTGCAACAATGATCTGCTAGATGTCTCTAGGTTCACATCTGTGCCAGAGCTTCCATTGAAGATTCTATTAACAATGCTGGAAAAAGTGGTGCAGTAAGCAGTGCTATTTTGTATATTAAAATGACAGACACCATAATGGAAACCTGAGAGACCCTATTGACTACACTGTCATGGTCAAACTTGTAAGAGATTCAACAACACCTCTTCAATGGAGGCTGCGAGCGGAACCTCCAACACAGATGTGAACCAAGCCAAAGTATATTAACTTTTACTATACTTGAACCATCATGTTGGTGAACATGAGACAAATTTAAAGGGAGATTCCACTTCATGGCTAAGTACTATAGAAGAAGCCTGGTAGTGCTTAGATTCTGCAATTCAAAATTCTTGCTGATCTTGATGACCACCACTGAGAAGGAAACAAAGTGGGATTGCTGCATGGGTTTCAGATCTATGTACATAGCACCTTTATATAGATGAATAAATTTGTAAAAATATGGGCAAGTAAAAAAGAGGTGTTGATTTTTGGCATGAAAACGGTTCAAAGACCACTCCAGTTTTTTTGTTTTTTTTTACTTAATTAGAAATAGCTTCTAGATACTCGGTAGTTGCAGTAATTGTGCTTACCTGCAGCCGAATACAGGATTTCTCACCGCTGCAATTGGGTCATGTGACCTCTCTCTGAGTTGCTGAAACACACAGCATGATGGGGTGACCTGGAAGTAAGTCTTTTTATGTATTCCTATGGCAGGTTTAAAGTCAGTCTTATAGGAATGTATAGAGACAGACTTATCAACATCAAATGCACAGTGTTTTTCAGCTAATCGGAGTGCAGGTCATGTGACCTAACAGAGACTGTTGCATCAGCCAGAAATCCTGTATTCAGCTACAGGTCAGAAAAATCACTGGATCTACAGTAGGCCCTCCAGAAGTGACCCTGCTTACTTGACAACCTGACCCTAGGTGATGGGCAACAACTGTTTGACAGTCCCTTCTCTAGGCAAGTGAGACACAGAACAAGACAAGATAGACACAAAGGAATAGTTCAGGTGATACAGGTCAAACCGGAGATAGCAAAAACAATACAAACATGGCATGCAAAAATGGAGGTCAAGAAGACAGGCAAAGAGGTCGGCAATCCAAGCAATATAATCCAATATGAAATGACCCAGAGTTTTAAGTGGGCAATCCTACAATATATGCTATGCATGTGTTATACTGCCATGACCTAAAATCTTCACTACGTCTTGATACTAGAGGTGCCAGTGACCTTATCACGTCATTAGATCTATGGGGTACTGAGGGAGCAGTCACTGCTGGGCCCCAAAACCTGAGGAGGCCTATGCGCCCCTTTGCCACATAAGATACAAGTATTCTAAATGGCACACGGTAAGTAGGGGCCCTTTTATAGTTTTGGCATTGGAGCCCAGCAGATTTTAGATATGCCTCTGCTCATGGCTTAATGTAGAACATTTAGGGGGACATATCTGAAAACTGTCTTGGTCCAAGACTTTTCGTGTTGCCCATAGCAACCAATCAGGGTTCCCCTTTCATTTCTTCAGAGCATTATATGAAATTAAAGGGGATGCTGATTGGTTGCTATGGGCAACAAGAAAAGTCTTAGACCAAGACAGTTTTCAGACATGTCCCCTTTAGTGAATACACCTGCACACCGCAGAGTGACCCTATGAGGACGTATTGTGGGTGTTGTAACTTTACCTGTCTCAGCCAATGTATTTCCTATCCAAGAAATCGTTTATTGAGCAGTGACCTTTGCTTTATGACCATATTACTTAGTTTGTTTTGTTCATCTCTTCATACAGTAAAGGCGGCTAATCATATAAATGGATTATAGAAATATCTTATTGTTAATAGATAACCCGGGTTCTATAATGCGTGTACTTTGCACTATGACATACTGTACAAACCAGAACTCAAGCAGCAGGTGAAAAACAAGAAATGAACATATTTTATCTTATTTCCAAGGATCAGTAAAGAAATTCGTAGCATCCCCTATCACATTATGGCAGCACTGTCCATGAGGTGAGATAAGGCCCTTACCTAAGGCGGCATCACGTGCTGTATTACACTGCTGTTATTGTAATTATACCACCATTGGAGGCAAAGGTAAGATAGTATCAGCCACTTGATCTAAAGGGAAAATATTCACCCTAAAACTACCTTACCCCATATATGTTGTCAGATTAACAACTGGTGCAATATGGAAAACTGGTGCAAAGTAACTGTGCTAACCTAGGTGCCAAGATCATGTCCTGATGACAGAGGCTGAGGTGTGGCCAAAAGATTTTCATACGAGCAGTTTTACCACAAATCATTGATTGTTTCAAGTTGATACCAGGTTTCCCCGAAAATAAGGCATCCCCTGAAAATAAAACCTAGTGCATTCTTTTTATGCAATTCAGAGTTTGGCTGATTATGCTGATGTTTGTGATGAAATCACTACAGTATATTTATTTTTTGTTCAACAATAAATGTGAATTCTTGTTCATGGAGGAATAAGACATCCCCTAAAAATAAGTCTTAGGAGCAAAAACTAATATAATGTCAAAAAAAACCATTTGGTTTTGCACATGAAAAAACTTTGTTTAAAAAAAGCACAAATGCACACTGGTGTGGCAACAATACATATAATCATTCAAATTCAAAAAACAGTGGCACATCATGGACTAAAGAAACTATCAAAAAGGACATAGAAACTTTGGAAAAAGCATTACTGCTAACTAGGATATATGGAAAAAATGAGGTTCTTTGTTCACACTTCTGGCCAGAACTGCTTAAGCCCACTTCCGAAACTTCACCGGGACCTCAGGCAAGTGGGTCCTACGCTAACGTCACCTCTATTGGGTCCTATTCAGATCAGCACACTTCACCAGTGTGCATTTGTGCTTTTTTTAAACAAAGTTTTTTAAATTTCAAAACCAAAAGTTTTATTTTTTTCATTATTTAAGGGAGTGGTGGCTGACTCCATTTTGGTTTTTGTACTCCACCCACTTTCTCAGGTTTTAAATCAGGTGCAGTGTGCTTTGAAGGGTCTCTTCGCTCCCTGAAGTGTGCTGGTCTGAATAGGACCCAATAGAGGTAATGTTAGCGTAGGACCCACTTGCCTGAGGTCCCGGTGAAGTTTCGGAAGTGGGCTTAAGCAGTTCTGGCCAGAAGTGTGAACAAAGAACCTCATTTTTTTCCATATATCCTAGTTAGCAGTAATGCTTTTTCCAAAGTTCCTATGTCCTTTTTGATAGTTTCTTTAGTCCATGATGTGCCACTGTTTTTCGAATTCAAAAACTAATATAAGACACTGTTTTATTTTTGGGGAAACAGGATAGCTAATGGTTTTTCAGGTAATCAGTGTTTTTACTCAGAAATCTATATGACCATTAACAATCAACTAAAAAAAAAACTCCAATTTCTAGTAAAACTACATGTTGGTGCTTTTCTTGGCCTCATCATAGCTGAGGAAGCTACATGTGGGCTCACATTTAAAAACCATGGGCGCTGCGCCAGTTTTCTGGCATACTTTGAGGAAAAAAACTGTTGCAGCTTGAAATATAGAAACTCCAGCAAAAACTGGGTAACGTAGTAGAAAAGTAGTGAAGTTTTATTGTAGACATCCAAAAACAGTTTGAGACAACATTATACTAGGCAGGTGAAACACCAAAAAACCTGTCATCGCCCTGTTCTATAGATGTATGAATATGCCAAAACTTGCCACATTCTGCACCAGACACAACACTTTTCAATGAGCTAAAAATGCGGTAAAGTTTGGCGCAACACTGTGGTACAAATCCATAAAACATTCTTTCATACATACTGTCAGATTGTACACTATTAAATCCAGACCTAGAACTGGTCAGTTGGCGCCAGGTTCATACATGTCGCCCCATGTTTCTTTATGAGTTGGACATGATCAGGACATACACAGGCAGCCCCCGGGTTACAAATGATATAGGGACTGTAGGTTGGTTCTTAAGTTGAATTTGTATGTAAGGCGGAACAAATATATTTATTAAATGTAACTTCGGCACAAAACCTCCATGAGGTAGAAACCAATTGTCCTTATTTTAGGGAAAAATTCCTTCCCGACTCCAATCTGGCAATCAGAATAAATCTCTGGATCAGCGACCCCTTCTCCAGAATCCGGGTCACTTTAACTTGTTATATTATTACATCTAGAAATGTATGCAGACCCTTCTCCAGAATCCTGGTCACTATAAATTGTTATATTATTACATCTAGAAATGTCTCCAGACCCTTCTCCAGAATCCCGGTCACTTTAACTTGTTATATTATTACATCTAGAAATGTATACAGACCCTTATAGAGAAACCTGGTCACAATAACTTGTTATATTATTACATCTAGAAAATGTATCCAGACCCTTCTCCAGAATCCTGGTCACTTAAACTCTTTGTTATATTATATTACATCTAGAAATGTCTCCAGACCCTTCTCCAGAATCCTGGTCACTATAACTTGTTATATTATTACATCTAGAAATGTATCCAGACCCTTCTCCAGAATCCTGGTCACTATAACTTGTTATATTATTACATCTAGAAATGTCTCCAGACCCTTCTCCAGAATCCTGGTCACTATAACTTGTTTATTATTTACATCTAGAAATGTATCCAGGCCCTTCTCCAGAATCCTGGTCACTATCACTTGTTATATTATTACATCTAGAAATGCATCCAGACCCTTCTCCAGAATCCTACTCACTATAACTTGTTATATTATTACATCTAGAAATGTATCCAGACCCTTCTCCAGAATCCTAGTCACTATAACTTGCTATATTATTACATCTAGAAATGAATCCAGACCCTTCTCCAGAATCCCGGTCACTATAACTTGTTATATTATTACATCTAGAAATGTATCCAGACCCTTCTCTAGAATCCCGGTCACTATAACTTGTTATATTATTACATCTAGAAATATATCCAGACCCTTCTCCAGAATCCTGGTCACTATAACTTGTTATATTATTACATTTAGAAATGTATCCAGACCCTTCTCCAGAATCCTGGTCACTATAACTTGATGTATTATTACACTCTGGAAATGTATCCAGGCCCTTCTCCAGAATCCTGGTCACTATAACTTGTTATATTATTACCTCTAGAAATGTATCCAGACCCTTCTCCAGAATCCTCGTCACTATAACTTATTCTATTATTACATCTAGAAATGGATCCAAACCCTTCTCCAGAATCCTGGTCACTATAACTTGTTATATTATTACATCTAGAAATGTATCCAGACCCTTCTCCAGAATCCTGGTCACTATAACTTGTTATATTATTATGGTACATCTAGAAATGTATCCAGACCCTTCTCCAAAATCCTGTTCACTATAACCTGTTATATTATTACATCTAGAAATGTATCAAGTCCCTTCTCCAGAATCCTGGTCACTATAACTTGATGTATTATTACACTCTAGAAATGTATCCAGACCCTTCTCCAGAATCCTCATCACTATAACTTGTTATATTATTACCTCTAGAAATGTATCCAGACCCTTCTCCAGAATCCTCGTCACTATAACTTATTCTATTATTACATCTAGAAATGGATCCAGACCCTTCTCCAGAATCCTGGTCACTATAACTTGTTATATTATTACATCTAGAAATGTATCCAGACCCTTCTCCAGAATCCCGGTCACTATAACTTGTTTTATTATTACATCTATAAATGTATCCAGACCCTTCTCCAGAATCCCGGTCACTATAACTTGTTATATTATTACATCTAGAAATGTATCCAGACCCTTCTCCAGAATCCTGGTCACTATAACTTGTTATATTATTACATCTAGAAATGCATCCAGACCCTTCTCCAGAATCCCGGTCACTATAACTTGTTTTTTTATTACATCTAAAAATGTATCCAGACCCTTCTCCAGAATCCCGGTCACTATAACTTGTTATATTATTACATCTAGAAATGTATCCAGGCCCTTCTCCAGAATCCTGATCACTATAACTTGTTATATTCTTACAATCTAGAGATGCATCCAGACTCTTTTGAACTCTTTTAGTGAGTTCCCTATGACAATTTCCTCTGGCAGAACATTTTCATTATGATAAACTGAACAACTTTGACGATTTTTACATTTTTAGTTAATTTCCATATCCAGAACTGGTGGAATTATGACCAAGCTATACAACTCTATCACAATGAAACTGTGAGAACAATGAAAGGAAGTGGCCGAGGCCGATAAGTTTCCGCACCCAACTTATAGAGAATCTCCACCTCTAGATACCGTTATAATTATTTCATTTTTCAAGATCTTAAGAAGCTCAGGATTCTGTTTTGGTTGTTTTTATAATATATAATTACAGTGCAATGATGGCGGCTTTACAACTACTGCACAACATATAATTTTATTGACATATAAGTTCGAAACCCTCTTTAAAGAGGTTCTCCACCTACTTTCTTTTAGCTAAATCTGATTAATAGCACAGGCTGACATGAGGAATTGCATAGTGTGACTGAAGCCAATACTGCTATACTCTTTCTTACTTACGTCGTCATTTGATCTTGGAACTGAATGGATGCATTTATCATGGCTTCCACTGTAGAGAACAAAAAAGTATATCATTTGTTTTGCTGAAATGTCTCAGAAAAAAACAAAGATGTTGCTTATATCAACAGGAAACCTGAATGATGACTGTTTTCTATGGGAAACAAAGTAACTTTTCCCATTTTACTTTTATATGCTGTATACTAGGCTTGCAGTTATTTAACAGTATACCATAGAATATTTTATAGCCCTTATTATGGGCCACATGACAATATACTCACAGGTCATATTTTTCCCAAAATCAACAAAACTGTCTGTCATCTCTCCAAAGACGAGCATCATGAGCGGCAGGCCGGCACCATGGGCCATCGCAGCTACTGTTCCAAAGAACATCAGAAGTTTATCTACTCCTCCAGAATACCGGAACTGGAAAAAAGAACACAATGTGACTAAAAGGGTCTTCAAGAATGGTGGACAATCAAGCTTCTAGTAGGTCCTGCAAATGCCCAGCAACCTAGTGATGGTAGCAGTTGGATCTGTAAGAATAGAAACCGCTATTGATGCCATCAAAGTCTTATAGTTGGGGTCCCACTTTTGGGAACCATACCTATCTCAGGCCCCACAAAAGTATTTAATCAGAATGAAGAGTTGGTCATATTTGCGCACAACTATCCATTCTGTTCTGTGGGAGTTTTAAGAATGGCCATCTGCACTGGAAACTCTCCATTCTGTTCTATGGGAGTTCTGAATATGGCTGAGCACAGAGCTCACATGTACTGGAAACAGTCATAGAACAGAATGAAGAGTTGTGTGCAAATGTGACTGGCTCTCCATTCTGATAGGACACTTTTGGGGGTCCATTCTTCAGATAGGTCCCAGAGGTGGGACTTTAACCTGTCAGGCTTTGATGGCATGTCCTATTATATGCCATTATAATCTACGGTAGGAATATTAAAAGGTTTCTCCAGGATTTTAAGGTTTAAGCTAAAGGGGTTGTCTAGTGGAAAAAATATGAATACACTTCCTTGCGTTTATTTTTAGTTTAAAGGAAGAAGATATTTGTATCAAGATACTTAAAAGAACACTTGTTATGCCTTATTCAGGGTGTGACACAAGAACTATATGGAGAGCCTTTGTGTCATGCCCTGCCTCCTGAGGCCCTGCACTAAGCATAATACAGTGTTAGTTTTGCCTTAATTGTTCTTTTAATAATATGTATGAAATATTTTATGGAAGGTTTATATCAAGTAAAATTTAAAACTTGTCAGTCATTCTATTAAAGAGGTTTTCTCACAAACTAAAATTAGCTGGACAGCCAGTTGCGAGCAGAGCGTGCATGAGACTGACCACCTGTCTTCCCTATTCACTTCTATGGGAGTTCCGAATAAAGCAGAGTGAGTCTGCTGGGCTATATTTGGTAGCTCCCATTGAAGTAAATGGGGAGAACGGCCGCAAGTGCAGTCCTCCTCATTATCATGCACGGTCGGCTCACACCTAGCCCCTCTGCAGGGCTTTTTACTTCTTGGTAAAACAACCTTAGGCGTTATATAAGTATGGTCGATTTTTACATATAACTATCATTTTTGTACAAATCCAAAAAGTTAAGATCTGCCAGCATTTAAAGCAGCTTTTACATGCAGGCATTTCCTGCCTGATTTGCATATCATGTGACCCAGCAGGCTTGTCATCACCATGCCTTTCCCCACCGTGTGCTCACTCTAGTCAAATAAAGGTCTGTTTATGTATAGAGCTGTGAGTAGCTAAAATATAGCTGAGTGGTTAGCACTTATGCCTTTCAGCATAGGAGTCCTAGGTTAAAAACCATGCAGGAGCCAAACATGTGAATTTTTTTTTTTCTCAATGCAAACACCTGATTGATATTTCCATTTTCTTTGTATTTATTTGCACTGTTTAAATAACTGCTAAGAAGTACAGAGGATGGGAGTAGAATGACACCCCATGAGGTTGAGCACTTGCTCAACAGTAAGTGTATGTGGTTACTATGGAGTACAGAGGATCAGAGTAGGATGACAGCAGCTGGAGTTGAACACTTGCTCAGCAGTGAGCATGTGGGATTACTAAGCAGGGAAGAGACTGACAGTAGCTGCTGAAGAGAAGAGGTGATGTCTGAGCATGTGCGGCCAAAACTGAGCAGCTCTCGTCACTGGTCGTATCCCCTGGAGACGAGCTGTGAACTATAGAACACTAAAGGAGCAGCTAAAACAGAAATGATACAGAATTTTTAATAATGATGAAAGGTAAAAATGTTTATTATTTAATTTTCAAGATTTCTAAATCAATTTTACCTTGTGGCAAAACCTCTTTTGGAAATGTTCTGAGCCTTGTGCCAGTAAGTGTCCATTATAGATCTAAGCAGCCGGAATTATTAGCAATCAAAGGACATTTTCTGCAATTAAGTTAATTAGATCAGACATGAGGCCTTAATGTTAAAGCGAGACTTCCTGGAAGGAAATGTACCATGTGCGCAAGCACCAATTAAATCATTCCCAAAAGATACCCACAAGTATCTGTGCCTTTTCCTAACACTATTATTGATCATTGGCTTTTTTTCCGCATTCATCAAAATTAGATATCTCCATGGAAGTATTCAGATGAGAGGTGGCACAAGTAAAGACACAGCAGGGTTGAATTTGTCCATGAATTTCATCTTTAGGGTATTAAAACAGCTCTTTCAGTTCACGGGTTGTCTGCATTGGACACCCTCTCATTGTTAGATAGGGCCCTGAAAAATGAGTTTATTACGGGGAAATCTGTGGCATAGATCTTCGGTGACTAGCTGTAACCTGTGGTGGACCCTAACTATAAGTGTTCAATTTTACTGTAGCGCCATCACAGGAGAAATTTAGCATTACAAGGTGTTCAGTAAAATCAGAAAACCATCTGGTCCTTCAGGGAGAGTCAGTAGAAGGGCTGGAAAACGGATGGCCAGGATGGTGTCTCCTTTGCCAGTGTTTTGGTGTATCAAGCAAGCAGATGGAAGATGAGAAGTAACTAACAGTGTTCTCCTTCACTTAATAGGTCTCAGTGTAACGTCTTTCAGGACTATAGGTGTCCCTCACCAGAGACTGAACTTTAGGAAGAAGTAAAGGCAGGACAGTGACCAAGAGTAGTATTCACTGCTCTTAGAGTACAACCAATGGTCGCTGTTCTTCTGTACTCTTTGATAAATTTCAGTCTTTTGTCTGATAAAGAAATGCCTAATGTCCCAAAACACGTCACACTGAGACTGCATTATAAAGGAGAACACCGATTGTTACTTCTGCATTCTTGATGTGAAGAAGCTGAAGGAGAAGCAAAGCCTCTGACACCACCTGACCACCTATTTGTCTGCCACTCTACTGAGTCTCTTCGAATTGTAAACCAATGGGTTCAAACTAGACCACAGCACCGCCAAATACTGATATGGGCACCTAAAGCATTTAAAACCCGGACCACATCTGCATCAGAGGTTCTGTTCAGACCTTCTGTTGCAGATTCCATCAAAAGCTATAGAAAAACTAGCACAGAATACAGTGCCATATTTCTATTCATATGACAGACACTGTGACAGAAATCCAATGGTCCGCATTAAAGTCAATTGGGTTCATCATGAAATAGATCTAGCAGTGCCTCTGCAGTGGAGGATAGGAATGGAACCTCCAACACGGGTCTATAAGTGTTGTACCTACGGGTACAACTAAAAAAAGTGGGCAAACCATTTTCTCTGTTCGCTATTTACCATAAATAGAGTTTTCTACTCTAGGCGCTGCATTTCTTTTTAATTTTCCACACTACACCCTGAGAATGTGAGATTCTATTTGAAGCCGCTCTCCAATCCAGCTAATTGCTTGAGGTCCTCAAATGAAGGAGTCACTCTATTACCCTTTTTATTAGGATATCACAAAACTGGCTTTTTAAACCAGACATCTATGCAGACCTACCTGTGTTACCATGAAAAACCAAAGACAACCAAATGTGATATGATAACCTTTACCAAATGACTCCTTCCTCAGATAATGACCTTGCAGCATTGGTGGAATCCTGAGAGATATACGAAAGATTTTGGGAGGACAAACTGGACGATTTCCAGTATTGAAGCCATAATCTCAAAAAACCAACTCCATCAGAATTAAAAAAAACACTGCATCACAATTCCCAACACCCATCCCTCAGACAAGTTCTCTACTCCCAATCGAGCCAAGGCCAAATAAAGAGAACCTGAGATGGGCAGAGGAAACAATTCAACACTCTATGAAGACCTAATTTAAAGGGGTTTTCCCACAAAGCTAAATGTGCATGAGAATGAGGATGGCAGCACTTGTGTCCATCCTCCCCATCAGTTCTATAGGAGTTCAAAATATAGCCGAATGCGTGTGCTCTGCTTTATTTGCAACTCCCATAGAAGTGAATGGATAGGACGTTTGCAAGTGCTGCCCTCTTCATTCCCTGCTCAATCGGCCTGAGAGCTGACCTGTGCAGCAGACATTACTTTGTCAGAACAACCCTTTAAAAGAAGCCAAATTGATATCACTAACTAGGAAGCCCTTTCCACAGACCATCCCCTTTAGCACTGCATGATCCATCAAGTGACTGTGAATTTTGAGTGTGACCACTTCTCCAACAAGATGGACAAAAGACCACGACAAAAGGAGAAGTAGAAGGATCCAGATTTGAAAGGCAACTCCTACACAGGAACTTTTTCCCTTACTATCCAAGATCTATGGCCCAAGGACTGGACTTCTCAGGCATTTCAAAACACATAGAACACACCTTGATGGGCTCATTCCCATTTTAAGAAACTGCCGATGACCAAATGACAAACTCAACTACTACATCTACTATGCTGACAAACTGAGCTTTACTGCATTTTGATAACAATACAGGTCTCCTGTGTGGATGAAAGATGCTGAAGATTGGTGCACGCTGGGCTATAGACATGGTACAATAGCGGGCGCCATTCTTCTGTGGTAGATGAACAGATACATAGAAATACAAGGCTAAATATTTATACAATATTTTCGAAGTTTAATTTTGCTTGATTCAATTATTTTTGAAGCTGGAGCTTCTTACCATGGTGAACGTGCTGACCATCTTTGGTTTTTCTTTTTTCTTATCCTTAGACTTGAAAAGAGAGAATCCTTTTTTCTTGCTGTAATAGAAGACCACATAATCCAGTCAGATCACAGCATCAGGTAATGCAGAAGACGTAAGATCCTACATGAGATGCAGGAAATAGCTCCACCTTCAGTGATCGAGTGTAAAAGAGTAATGTAGGGTACCAGTGACTACGGATGGGGGCAACACTGGAGCTATCAGCCAGAAAATATGCAGGGCCCATGATACAGTGAATAAGGCATTACTTAAAGGATTTTTCCAAGACTTTTAAAAACCTCCCTCCCATTGAGCTAAAATAGAAAATTAACTCATACTTACCTCTCCCATCACCACCAGATTTCCAGTGCTTCCCCCGGTACCTTACTGACGTCATTATATTCGTGGATCACATGTTGCTGCCAATCGTAGACCTCTGTGGTCACATGCTGTACATGTAGGAATGTGACCGCTAAGGGCAGAGATTGGTTGTAGCATCATGTGATCCTTGAATGTGACCTCATCAGTAAAGGGCCGGGGGAAGCACTGGAAATCTGGTGGTGATGGGAGAGGTAAGTATGAGTTCATTTTCTATTTTAGCTCAGTGGGAGGGAGGTTTTTTAAAAGTCTTGGAAACCCCTTTAATATTCACAATCACTTGCCATAATGACTTATTATCTATCCACAGGATAGGTGATAAGCGTCTGGTCATTGGGGACCCCCACTAAGTGCAAGAACAGGGCTCCCATGTTCATCTGTTCAAATGGAGCAGCACTGCCGTTCCGTTCTAAGCCAATAGGACTACTACAGAGCTGAGTACAGCGCTTAGCTAGTCTGAATGGAGCGGCAATGCACATATGTGACAGTATGGTATTCAACAGAGGAACATGGGATGCCCATAGTAGTGATCAGTTATGTTCAGAGTCATCGGACCCCCACCGATCAGATACTTATAGCCTATTCTATGTGTTAGAAACATATGTATTTTATACTACGGTACAAATAAAATATAGCTAAATGCTTTGTTAAAATTTATCAGTAGCAGCTGGTAGAAAAATATGGATTATACAAGAATAAAATATAGTCAGATACTAGAGTTAATAAATGCTAGAATCAAAGGTGTTAAGAATACCATAACAATTAGGAAGGAATATGTAAAATGTATCCAGGCTTAGTGAATAGATAAGATAAGGTTTAAGACCAGCCTTGAAGCTGGAGTCATAGATTACAAGATGTAAGAATAATTGAATATCATAGTTAAACCTGATTTATTATAAGTAGGATGATATCTTGACTTAGACACAGATGTACTAATTGCTATTTTAGGCAAAAAAATATAAAATCCGCAAAAATGTATTAAATCCAGGAAATTAAAAATAAGTGACATATCAAACGAGCATAGATAGATCGCTGACACATTTCGAACACTGGGTTCTTAATCGTAGCCAAGATGTACAGATGTACTAATTAAATGAATGTGGATTTTATTACTCTTACAACAGTAACCAGGGATGTTAATTGCTTATACTCAGGTTATTTACTACCGATGTAATTGCTTTAACTGATCAAGATTAGATGATAAGTAATAGTTACTTGTTAATAGCACATATTTAATTGGAATACCAAGATAAGATTAGTCTTGCATATTATTTTTGCAACAAGGGGGCTATAGCCTATAAAGGATGGAACATTGTAAGTTTTTGTCAGGCAGTGCTATGGTTATATATCCTTGTATGCAAGATTTATTTGCTCACTCTTTGGATTCCCATTAAAAAACAAATCAATTCTGGTTATTTTTTTCTTAGAACTCTGCTTTTAGCTATTCCTCTGTTTTTCCTCTTTAAAATGTATGAATAAATTGACAACTGAGCTTTACTATTCCCGTGATAAACAGTATATATCACCGCACAGTTTAATAATGTCCAATCAATGCTGAAATGATCAGACTGTGTAGGTACACCCCATAGACAAGGCAAACGCCCAATTGTCAATGTACTCATATATTTCCAGGAAGAATACCAGAGGGCCATCAAATGCAGAGTTCTAAAAACTGTTGTTAATTGCTAACAGCTGTGGATACCAGTATTTAGATACATTAGATAGATATATTAATTATGTATGAACGGGACTGCGCCAGAAGTCTGTATCAGGCACATTACAGAGCGCCCACGGCACTTTGTAATGCTTCTGATTTCGTGGGGCATGCAGGAGGCGGGGCGCACTAGAACCTTACGAAGCTATAGATTTATAGCTTCAGTACAGCAATTCCAAGCGCATTACTGCTGGAACAGGTAGAGCACTTTCAAAGTGGTTTACCTGAGCCAGAAATGTCGTACTAGTGCTAGAATGTGCCTGAATTATGACCCGCTGTATAGCGGGTTTATAAATCAGGCGCATTTTAGGCTATTATAATGCGCATTAAATTTGGCGTTTAAACACCAAGTTTCATACATGCGGCCCTAAGAGAGATGGTCCTCATTGAGGGGATAATGTCTCGGTGGTACCACAGTCATATGATTAGGCAGAATAGAGCGTCAACTTCGCCCAGTAGTGACGTGTATTCTGTCCCTCAGGATCTCTTCTGACCTGAGTACATGGAGGTCGATAGACAAGGATGTACAAAGGGGATTGTCTGGTTCAGAAAACCCTTCTTCAGAGACACTATAATATAGGTGGGCCATATTTGGGTTGGAGTTGATTGAAATGGTGGCACTGCAAATAATTTGGACATTTGTTTCCAGGTTTTCCCTATAATGGTAGGCTATGCGGCTGCACTTCATGATTACCAGATTTTCGGGAACCGTTTTCGCAAAACTGGATCGGTCAAACTGGACACCAAATTGTGGGTGTTGTTTGAGATGAACCATTCTATATGAGCTAGGGGTGTAGCTATGTATAATTCAAAAACGAATGTAATGGTTAGCTTACCCAATCAATGCATGCTGTTTTCACTGGTGGTGGCACGGAGAGAGTGGAGCAACTGTGTATTTAAATATGTATACAGAAAGTCACCAGCTTCCATCCAGAAAATGTGTATTAACAAACTTTCATTACATTTTCATCCTTTAAAAAGATCCCAAGTATAGATCATAATTATGCAAAGAAGCCATGAACAGCCAGGCTCCTCAGTCCACATGCTGACGCGTTTCAGACAGATGTTCTTAACCTGTTCGAAACGCATTCTTTGTATGATTGTATAATTATGATCTATACTTGGGATTTTTTTAAAAGATGAAAATGTAATGAAAGTTTGTTAATACACATTTTCTGGATGGAAGCTGGTGACTTTGTGTATACATATTCAAATTCAGAGGTGTAGCTATGCAAGGTGCAGAGGGGGAAGTCGCACCTTGGCTGTAGTTCTTGAGTGGTACTCAAATCCCCTTTACCACATTAACAGACACAAGTAGTGTAAATTATACATGGTGTCTAGGCAGGTGGTGTTAGGTTAAGTCTACAATGTAATGTGAAAATACCATCCAAAATCCAGTGCCATTTTCACATTGCTGCACCGCCGTCGTTTTTGTGCGGTCGGATTTTGGATTCCTGGCAGCCCACTACATTGGGGCTCTGGGAATCCAGATCCAATATGTTCTATATTCCGCCGGACGGTTTTGGAAACCCTCAGACTACAGCACAAATTTTCTATTGAGAGCTACAGAGTGCTGGGTACGATCGGATTTTCGGCAGATTCAAAATACTGAATCCGCTGAAAAACCAACTAAAATACATTGCTGTGTAGGCATAGCCTTACAGACTTTGTATCGGGGCACAGAAACTTCAGTGAACTTCTGAACTGAACAGGATTTAAACAAAGTGACCAATCCTTGTGGACCGAGGCATAACCTGAAGACTCTGGGGCCCTAGTGCAAAAAGTGAAATGGGCCCCCCAGCTACCATGTGTCACTTAAAGGGGTTGTCTCATCTCAAAGTTTCATAGGATGCATCAATGAAATAATGCTGCTTTGCTCTGTCACTTCTTGGTCAAGCTGTATGTATTTAGCATATGACCTCTGTGTATTCAGATAATTCTGTTAATTAGTATAGATTAAATAAATTACCTTTTCTGAGGTCCGGAGAAGCTTCTGAGCTAATGTAAACAGTAGAGTAATTACTTTTGTCTGAAAGATCAGATAACACACAAGCTCTCACTGCCGAGACCTGTGTGATGACGTCACTCCCTGCCATCAGACAGAACAAACAGCAGGGGAGAAGGAGTACACAGGTCGGTCACTTGGGAAACTGGAAAGCCCTCAGAAGGTGATAAAATAGTTTGTAGCTCCTTAACAAAAAAAGATGAACAAAGCAATATATTTGGAAAACATCTTCATTTAGTGTTCTCTACATGTTGAAAGCTATTCTTTGTAGTGAGACAACCCCTTTAAAATGTCTCCTTATGTGGCAACTGCTACCTCTGCATCCCCTATAGCTACGCTCCTGCTTCTGGAGGAGAATGGTGACTTGTATCATAGTCCACCAATGTTCTCCAAGAAAGTTTTCCACAAGAAAACAGCAAAAATTAAATATCCGACCATAAAGTCTGGTTAGGAAAAGTGCACATACATATTTTTTCCCTTTCTTTTTCTTAAACCGAGATCAGGGAATAAAAAACTAAAATAATCATTACATCCCAGAAATTTTTGGATAAATGTATGGTAAATGGACTGTAGTAAGGTACAGTAAATGCTAACAATGTCTTTTCATAATAAAACGCACAGTTCATTACGGAGGTAAACATTAGGCCTAGTTAACGGTATAATGCACAATTCTGTCCGATACGTACAACGCACGTTCATTACGCCTTACCGTTCACCGGTAGGGCACGGAACCTACTGCGCCGATTTCGTCTACGGCCAATCCGTCCTGTCATTACGGTAATCCACTGCTCTCATTGAGAACAGTGGATTCCGTCGCTCCTCCCCGCTCGGCGAATCCGCCGCGGGGGGAGAAAGTGACATGCACATTATTTACGGCGCGGACGTATGCATTGTCTATTGGGGCCGGGAGCGGCGCCCCCGCCGCGCTTCGGCCCCGCCCCCGTCCCGCCCCTTATTCACGGCGGATTTGTGAGCTCAATACGGCTCACAAATCCGTCGGGAATAAGCCGTGTGAACACGGCCTTACAATATTATCTACAGCCATTTTAGGAAATGTTTGGACACTTGCTTATATTACACAGCAGATAGGATTCAGATTACTATCCTGGAGAAGATCTGATCAGAAGATCCTATTCCGAACGGTGAAAATCAAATATTTTAAAACTAATGCAATGATACAATTCTGGGGTTTTCTTTTTTTGTTCTTGTTATTTTACATCAAAGCATGAGGATTGTTTTTGTTGAAAAAATCACCATTTTTTAGGTTCTGTTATTTTTAACCAGTGATGTATAACATTTATTGTTTGGGTCGATGTGGTTTTTAAACAGTGTTATTGTCCCAGGGCAGATATGAAGTCCTTACTCAGATTGCAGGCTGCCTGTATCACATGGGTGATTGTCGAATTTGAAAAAAAGTGGGAGCTTTTGATCTTAGGGTGACATCTATGGGTATGTAATCTCCAAAAAATTGGGAATCTCGCAAGAGAACAAAGAGTGACTTTTGATCACTATATTTACTATTTTGCCATAGGCAAACTTAAACTCTATCAGTTCTCTATCTATTAAACACTAAAACGTAACTTTTATTATATCTAACTCTTAACCTCTATACACACTATTTAAAAACCTGATCTCTATCCTCATCATTTAACCCTTTTTGCTTCTGAAAGAGGGAATAACTCCCTTTCTATCATCAAGTCTGGTGGAACCCCACCTATTAACAGGAGAGCCTTATATCTATAGCAAAGTACTAGCTTCAGTAAGGGATCCCAAGCCAACTACTTGGGCAGTCGTCCCTAATCTCATAGACACAGAACAAATAAGGCCCCCTTGTGACACCGTCTGCAGCAGGTGACACTTGTAGACAGAGGTGAGAGATCACAATTTAAAACGTCATGCCTGACCTCCTATATCTATGGGTATGTTCACACGGCATAATTGCGGAGCGATGCGAGGTAGTCGGCAGCCCGCCGGCCCCATAGACATTCATTACTAGCGGCGCGTATTCGCCGCAAGTAATTGTCATGTTACTTCTTGCCCCGCGCAGCGTATTGTGCGAATGGGGAGAGGAGGCGTAATCCATAGTTCTCTATGAGAACTGTGGATTACCGTAATGACTGGAACGTATCTGCGCTAAATACGCGCCGAAATATGTCCCAGTTTAAGCCGTGTGAACATGGCCTATGAATTCGCATGGGTTATTTTTTGGGCGTATATTGTGGCCGGGTGTTCACGGAGTGCGGTGATCGGCGTGTACTCCCGCGACGCGGAGGGGCCGGAAGCCCGCAGCCCCATAGACATGCATTACTTTTGCGCCGCAAATAAGTGACATGTCACTTATCTCCCCACGCATAAAATACGACCGTATTGCACGTCCGGGGAGAGGAGGCGTAATCCATAGTTCTCTATGACAACTGTGGATTACCGTAATGATTGGGGCGCATTTCGCTCGTATTAGAGCGCAGTATGCCGTGAAATGCGCTCCAAAATAAGCCGTGTGAACATACCCTCACACTATTAAAAACAAAGGTAGAACTGGTGAGTCTGTACCAGGTTCATACATGTTCCCATAAGAGACAGTTTTGATAAATCTGCCCCAATCTTGCCAAAATTATTATTACTATGGGCCTCATTTATAAAAACTGTCTAAGTGTAGGACTGTCCTTGTTGCCCATAGCAACCAAACAGAGCTCATAGGAACCAATCACAGCTCATAGTGACCAATCTGAACCCATAGCAACTAATCTGAGCCCATAGCAACCAATCAGAGCTCAACTTTCATTTCTTTTACTGCTCTGGAAAAATGAAAGCTGTGCTGTGATTGGTCACTATGGGCTTTGACTGGTTGCTAGGGGCTCTGGTTGGTTGCTATCAGCTCTGATGGGTGGCTATGAGCTCTGATTGGTTGCTATGGGCTCTGATTGGTTGCTATGGCAACAAGGACAGTCTTAAGGTTAGACAGTTGACATAAATGAGGCCCATTGTGTGAAGTGAATAGGATGAGCTACATTATGGAAGGGGTCTAACTTTCAGGATCCCCATGATCAGTTGATGAAGGGGCAGGGTTCCCTTCATTGTTTACGGCCATTCAGGATAGGCAACAATATCTCAGTCCTGAAAAGCTGTTTTAACCCCTTACCGACATTAGATGTCCTAGTGTCATTAAGGGTTATGTAGCTATGTTACACATAATTGGTATCGCCGCGTCCGATCTATTAAAATATACCCTCATTTATCCCGTACACTGAACACCGTAGAAGAAAAAGAATTCCAAATGCCAAAATTGTATTTTTTTTTTTGTGGTAATTTCACGTCCCCTAAAATTTGGGATAAAATCGTTCAAAAAAGTCATATATATTCCAAACTGGTACCAATAAATAGTACACTTCAGCCTGCAGAAAGTGCCCCTCACTCAAGTCCATAGGTGGACGTACAAAAAAGTTATTGGTCGCAGAAAATGACACCGTGCCAAAAATGTTAAAAATAGAAAATATTTGGATTATTGTTACGGTACCAAAACATAACAAAAACCCTATACGTTTGGTATTGCCGTATTTGTATCAACCTGAAGAATACAGATAACACATAATTTATACCGGAGATTAAATGGATTGTCTCACTACCGGAATTGCTGCTTTTTATGTTAAAGATCTTGCAAAAACAAGTCACTTTGCAATAAATGTCCATTAACAGAGTCCTATCTATTCCTAGATATCCCCTCTTGTATGGGCTGCATCAGCTCCTCAGGTTGCTATAGCGACAGAGCTGTTTGATCTATCCTGATAGGCTGCCAGCACTGGTTGCTATAGCTACAGACCTGCCTTCTACTGAAGCCTGGTGGAAGCCAGTAAACACGCCCCTGAATTCAAAGTGAAACCAAGACAACAGGACTGAGGTAAGATGAATCAATGTAGTGAGACAACTCCTTTAAACGCCGTAAAAATAAAACTCCCGCAAACATGGCACAAGTACTTTTTTTTTTTACATTTTGCCCCACTTAGAATTTTGTTTGCGGTTTTCCAGTATATTCTATAGTATGGGGAATGACACCATTAGAAAGTACATCGTACCCAGCAAAATCAGAGCCTTTATATATCTATATAGATGGAAAAAATCTAAAAGTTATGGCTCTGGGAAGGTGGGAGGGAAAAACGCACGTGACAAAAAAAAAAATATGCTGCCATGGGAAAGGGTTAATGTACATGTTAAACATATACAAATGAATATCACAATCTACCAGACGCTGCTCTTTACTCTGTGAACTGTGTTTTCCCACACAACAATCAGACCCCCTGCCATTCAGGATAAAGGTTTTATTTCTGATAAAATCTACATCTGCAAGTGGCCAGGAAACAGCGTGACAGAAGATGTGGCCCTTCCCTGCTCCCTGCATAGGAGACGATAAAAGGATATTATTTTACTTTATTAACAGGAAAGAAAAAAAATTATAGACGAGGAATGTGGAACACATCTATAACAAAGGGGCCAAGTATTTCTGGTCCAGGGGATTCGCGGTCAGATTGTAAGTGGCTGCAAATGTATATTGCAAACACAGATCACCTGTAGTAAAGTCAGTATTTTAAAGGGGTAATCCGACTAATGCTACAAATATAACTCCATTTCATCCTCTGCTGCTTATTAGATGAGATAAAGCTGATGCTATGCAACTGCCTCAAAGAACTCTCAGCTGACCATGCACACATGTGAGCCTGATTATTTGGGAGTGGTTAATTGCTAGCCCACTATTAAGCAGAGTTGCACTTTGGGCAACTTGTTTGAACGGGGCTGCGCCAGAAGTCTGGCGTCTTTTCAGCCTGATATCTAGCACAGCCCCGTTCATTATATTTTTAATGTCCTGCTCGGCAATATCAGGCGCATTACAGAGCGACCGCGGCACTTTGTAATGCACCTGATTTCAGGAGGCGTGCGGTAGGTGGGGCGCACGAAACTATAGACTATTATCTTTAAAATAGCAATTCCAGGCGCATTACTGCTGAAACAGGTATACCACTTTCAAAGTAATTTAACTGAGCCATAATTGTTGTTTCTGCGCTACAATGTGCCTGATTTATGACCCTCAGTAGAATAGGTTCATAAATTCATGTGCATCCTACCTTATTAAAATGCGCTTAAAAATTGGCGTCTATGCGCCAAAAATCATACATGTCGCCCTTTGTGTCTGGTGCTGTCTATACTGGTAGCTGAGAGATTGTGTCTTGACAGCTTGTTGCAGTCAGTCCTGTTTTGGTTAGTTATTCATTGTTAGTTAGTTAGAGCCCTGGTTTATCTAAGTTCTCTAGTTGCTTTAGTTCTGCCCTATGTCAGTTCTATGTCAGTTCTTCAGTGTGTTCTATGCCGGAGTTCTCTTTGGTCATCCTGTACTATTTAGCGAGGGACATTGGTAGGGATATTGTCAGAGGTAGAATAGGGCCAGGGGGGTCTGCTATTAGGGCCAGCACTAGGGACAGGATAGTGACGGAGATAGTTGTTAAGGTCAGGTGCTTTTTGGTGTCTTGCATCTGGATTCAAGTCATTCATCATTTCATCTCCATCTGTCTGACTTGCTGTCCGTCAACTATTGGTAAGTCCCTATATGTACACCCTTTGTATAACTTGCATGCAATTTAATTTCTGTTATAGTTTTGTTGTCATCCATGCCAACCAGCATCGTTACCCCTGTTGTTTCCTTCCATCCTGCTCATGCCTGTAGATATCCATATATGTGTTTAGTTAAAAAAAAGTGTTGCTCGAACCCATCCCTATTCACGTCAAAACTGTTTCAAACGAATAGGGGAAAAAATATAGTTCCAGGACATGCGAAACCCAAATTTTTCACACAGACCCTAACCCTAACTGTTCAGTTTAGGGTTCTTTTTTACTTGTCCGTGGCACTTTGGGCCCTACAGCACTTTCAGTCTGACATCACCACTGCCCTGATCATCTCTTCCGACCCAATATCACATTGGGAAAGCCCTAAAATTACATTGGGCCTGAAGTGTCATCGAGTGGTAAGTTAACCCTTACAAACCAGTAAATAGCACTAACTCTAACTTGGGTTACAGTTTAATTTTTAGGCAATTTCCATATGAGCATGGCCCAAGATATAGAGAAATTCTAGAATTCTAGAACTTTTCATTTATATGGAGATAAAGCTTTATTTACATAACATCTGAAAACTTCTTTAATGTTATAAACCATCAATGTCATAGTCGGCAAAATGACTTTGTAGCCGCCACTAAATAACCACATATTGCTCAATAGTGGCAAATATTCACAATATAATCAGATTGGATCTATAAACATAATGATATTTTTAAAGCAGAAAAGCAAACATTCAGCACAGTGTTGGAAAAACCATTGAAAACAACACTAAACGCTGTTTGCCCAGCAATAAAAAATGATCAGGTGATGTCATAAATCTCTCCGACCATCAAGGCCTTGATAGCAAGAACACCTCGCAGGATCCTTGTTAGTGACTATTCGACCGTGAACATGAAACCTGGAAAAAAGTGATAAAATACTGGGAAATATTGCAACATTTCTCCAAGATTTGATTCCCAAGAAGTGTCACAGGTTTAGGTTAAGGCTGAGGCTACACGAGACATTAACATCACAGTGTTTTGCTAATATTGTAACTAATGAGAGTGAATGTGGCTGTAATTTTTGCCAATTGTCACGTCACGGTTGTTTTAATTTGCAAGGCAAATGGGGACATCGCTGCTTCGGCCACTGATTGGTGTCCCCATTTGAAAGTGACAATGTCACTAAAAGACTGGAGAGATGTGCTACTGGAACCGGGGACTGGAGGAAGGTGAGTATATTGAAATGTTCTTTTTATGAGGTGCACAACCCCTTTAATCCATTAAAGATGTGTTTTCCCCATGCTGTTTCACAGAGCCTGCTCTTCACAGGCAGCTTCAGGCTCATACTTCCTGTTCAGGATGTGGACAGGTCTACAGTAATGACTGAGATTCCAACTCTGCTATTCCTATTAAAGTCTATCAGTAGGAAACATATACAACATATACACAGCAGGGAGTGACTCACTGTCCTGGCCTGGCCAGAGAGAGGTGATTGGAAATGTAGGAAAGCTTGTGTACATAAGCAGGAGTTATGAACTGCCCTAAGGGCATGTTCACACGGCTTATTATTGGCCGAATTTCGCCGCATACTGCGCTCTAATACGAGCGAGATGCGCCCCATAATTACGGTAATCCATAGAGAACTATGGATTACGCCTCCTCTCCCCGCTCGTACGATCGTATTGTACGCCCGGGGAGATAAGTAACATGTCATGTAATGAATGTCTATGGGGCCGGCAGGCTGCCAGGCCCTCCCTAGTCGCGGGTGTGCGTGCCGATCAGCGCGACTCCCAAACACCCGGCGTAATTGCGGGGTGTACTGTACGCCCCGCAATTACGCTGTGTGAACAATCACTAACTCTAAAAATTAAACAAAATCAGAACAGCAATGTATTTGGTAATAGTCTTTATTTACCTTTGTCTACATAGTTAAAGTTAATCAATGAAATTGGAATACCCCTTGTTTTGCCCCTTTAAATCCAACCTTTTTTTGTTTCTTTTGTTTCAAGTTTTATCATTCCCTTCTTCCAATAACCACAACTTTTTTTTATTTTCCATCATCATAGCCATATTATGGCTTGTTTTTTTTGGGGACAAGTTATATTTTTTTAAAGGTACAGTTTACTGCACCATGTAATGTATTGGGGAACCAAAAACAAATTCTTTGCAAGGTGGAGTTGGAGAAAATGTGCAAATGCGCTTTTTTGGGGGGTGTTTTTTTTTTTACAGAATTCATTGTGTAAAATAAATGTCATGTTATCTTTATTTTGCTTTTTTGTGTCTGTAATCACTGATAATACTATGATAACTCTGTAACTACCCGATTGGGAATGGGATTTACGGTGGATGCTGTATTGGTTTAATGCATTTATATTATTATTTTAGATTATATAATTTTATATAATTATTTTGGATATTATATAATTTAATGTTAATTTCATATTATTTAATTTTATGTAGTTTGACAATTATCATAAATTAGTTTTTATTATTTTAGTGGTATAAGTTAAGAAATAATTCACATTTTTTTGGCCTAATGTCAATTCTAGCTTATCTATGACAAATTTGGCCTCAGTCAGACCACTTTTAGCTTGGCTGGTACTGACAGTTTTTGCCTACTTTTGGTGTTACAGATTCATAAATGTGTCTAATCCTACTAATCTGTTGCGACACCCCGCTTCTTCTTTGGCGCATTCAAAAGTGCCGGGCCAGTTGCGGAATGCGCCCAGTTTGGCGAACGACTGTTCATACATTTATAGAACAGGACTTCGACAGGTTTTTTTTTGGCTCAAAACCTGCCAGAAAGCTGGTGCAGCCCCATTCATACATGTCGCCCTAAAACTTTATATCATGTGATTATAAATATCCGTGACGGAAAAAAGACAAAATTACAAAACTTATTTTGCAGTTAAAAAATATATAGGTAAATAAATAAAAAACTTTTAAATTTTTTTTAATGATTTTCCTTGATACTATAAACATTCTGTTCTATGGGAGCTCCCAGTACAGATGAGCGGTGTGTTCGGCCAGACTCAGAACTTCCATAGAACAGAATAGAGTTTTGCGCAAATGTAACCCGCTCTCCATTTTCAGCTGACAATTTTGGGGACCCGTTTCCGAGATGGGGAGAGGTGGGACACTCACCTATCAGACTTTGATGGCATATCCTATTGACGTGCTATCAAAGTCTATGGTGGAAACACCTCTTTAACTCTTCCCACATAAAACTATTTCTCCCATAATACAAATCATAAAAGGTGATCGTGCTCCTAGTCCAAAACCTCAATGAGTATAAGATATAAACATAGAAAAAGATACAGGCAGTCCCCGGGTTACGAATGGGACAGGGACTGTAGATTTGTTCTTAAGTTTAATTTGTATGTAAGTCAGAACAGGTAGATTTATTAAATGTAAGTCTAGCAAAAAAAAGGGTTTTTTAGTTTTGGATAGTGCAGGGAAGGGTTTTTACATTTGTTTTGCTGTCTGTGTCCCTGTTAAGAAAATTTCACCTCATTTTCACTTCATGCGCTGCTGTGGCATGCTGGAACTTGTCGTTCCACAGCTACTATCTGCTGTGGAATATGGAACTACAAGTGCCAGCATGCACCATAAGTTTGTACGGGGGGAGAACCGTGATTCAACCTTTTCCCCTAAACGGATTTGGTGGTCGTTATTTAGAGGCACAGAAATTGAACAAGGGGCGGGGGGGCCCTATAGAAATGCTTGTTTCGGGGGTTTCCCCCCCCCGTAAAAATGTGCTGTCATTTCCCCCCCCCCCGCGGGGATTCGCCGAGGGGGAGGAGCGACGGTTCCCCATGTTTTCAATGGAGCGTGGATTACCGTAATTGCTGCGCGGTTTGGGCGCCGTACTGAAGCGCAAATCCGGAGCGCAGTACGGGAAATACCGGCAAAAAGAGGCCTAATCCCCCATTTGTAACTAGGGAACAGATGTAAGTCGGAGACCACCTGGATATGCAACCAGTTTATACACCTAATAAACAATATAAGGTGGTACAATTATACACTTAGATGGCAACAGAAATTAGTCACGTGCAACATCCCAAAAATGAAAAGTGCACCATTTAATCCATATGTAACTACTATCGCAACATGGTGAAGACAAATAATCATGTGAAGGCATAGTGGTGTAATAGGGCGGGTCTCCACATGTATCGCCAATAAGGTTTTTTCAGGATTTTCTTTTTTATAACCATTTTTAACATAATTTTTTTTCTTCAATCACCAAAGGTAAAGAAAAATTGGATGAACAAAAAACATTGTTTGCACTGCACTTTATATTTCAATATTAGCTTGAATGCAGGGCTTTTTTGTCCCCTTCCCACCTCCACAAAAAAAATGCTGAAAAAAAAATACCAAAAAGAATGCCAGAAAAACTTAGCATGGTTTCACATTCTGGGCCTCATTTATCAAACGACAAGCAAAATGTATTTGTTGGATTCTGCCATTGAAAACGCTTTGGATTATTTCAAGTCTAATACATGTGGATTTGGAGTAGTTTTTTTGACTTGCAGTTCACAATCAGAAATTAGTCATATTCTCTATGTGGTTTTGGATGTGGATCCACGTTAAAAACCACTTACAAATGTCTTTACACGACATGTATGAAAACTAGTGCAGGCTAGATAGTCGTATTTCTCAGTAGGTTAGGCCAGCATTCGTCTTTGTGCATGAAAGTGACAAAAATATGCGCCCAAACATGTACTAAAATGTGCACCAAAATTTGGCTCGTCACTTTGAAATTGGCATGGATTAGTCAAACACTTTTGCGCCACATTCTTAATTGTGCCTAATCTTATGAATGTGGCATGACACTGCAAGAATTGCTGCATACAAAACTGTTGAAGGTGTCGGACGTGCGCCAGTTTTTACAAAATAACTTTTAAAAATAAATCGGGCATGGGCAACAACAGTTTTTTTTTTTGTTGCAAATCACGCCAGAAAACTGGCGCAGCCCTGTTCATACATGTCACCCTAGGTTTTCAGCCATCCACATTGACATCAATAGTAATTGACTTGACAGCGCATATTTTACATGGGAAGTTAATAAAAAGTGATCTGAACATTGTTTGAAGTGTATTTTGCTGCGTATTTCAGCGTGACTTATGTGCCAAAATACATGGCAAAATATGCCTGTGAACAAACCCTTAGACAGTTTTCATAAAGGAGACCCATTGTATTTCAGAAAAGCACTTCATTTTAGTGGCATACCTCCTAGATTTTTTTTCTTTGCTGTTATGTTTACATGATGTACTGCGGCGCGTGTGTTTCGTGAGCTCGCGCTAATACTCGCGTACTCCCGTGGCGTGCGGGGAGGGAGGGGGCGGGGCAGCAACCTGCCGGTCCCATTGACATGCATTACTCGTGACGTGTATTCGCCGCAAGTAATTGACATGTCACTTATCTCCCCGCGTGTACAATACGATCATATTGTACGAGCGGGGAGAGGAGCCGTAATCCATAGTTCTCTATGAGAAATTACCCCGGATAAACATATCCAAGTCACCAAGCAAACTAATGCACTACAAATAATGTTTTTTTTTGTTACCTTTTTCTCACTTTTGGTGCATTTTGGGGGTTTATACCATTTTTATTTAAAACACAACTCGAGGAATGATGTCATTTTATTCAGCCATTTCTTCATAGGCTTCTCTACTGGAACAAGAAATGCCCGAAAACATTTCATGTCAAAAATTAAAGATGTCTGTCAAATATGCCGCAATTTTTTTTTTTAAATGCATTCAAATCATGGTTTTTACAATGTAGAAAAACACCACCAAAAAGTGTGTGCAAAGGCTTTAGGTTGAATGCACAAGGAATGAATTTTTTGTGGAAATTGTACACAGAAAATTGTCAGGTTAAAATCTACAACGGATCATGCGAATTTTGTTACAAATTTTAACCCATTCCAGACAATGGGGAAAATCCACAATAAATCCACAATAGAAATTGTCATGTTGCGGATCTAAAAAATCCACGCAGCAAGTCAATTTTTAGGTGGGAAAATTAACACCACGAGGGCATGAAAATTGTAAAATCGCATCCACATAACTGGTCCTGTAATCCGGTGTGGATTTTGCGTGTGCAAATTCTTGCATGTAAATCGCAGCAAATCCATCCCGTGTGCATTCAGCCCAAAAGTTTTTACTAATAGTATTGTTACAGACGAGTTTTTTGTTTCTTTCCTGTAATTGTTTATTTGATATTTATTTCTATGATTGTTAATATTTAAGATTTAGTTGTATTCTTTTTCTTTTTCACAAAATAATCCATATTTCACAAAAGTCACCTTTTGGATGAGTTGGGGTCTGTGACATCCACTTGCACATCTCCGAAGCCATTACCTTGGCTTTTCTCCTCCATCCCTTTGGCTGCGCTCTTCGGGTCATCGGCCATATTTAATTACTAGAAAAAAAATAAAATAAAATATGTCAACACCAAGTACATGACAGACCCAGACATTTGGGTTTTCTATCCGGCTGTGTTTACAACTTGCGGCCCACATGATAATGTTGCAATTTTTTTTACTGCAATTTCAAAAATCTCAACAAAAACTGCAATGTTACTGCACCGTATGAACACAGCCTTACGTGATAAGAGAATGGCAATTCCATTATACATTGTTTCAACTGACTTTTATGAAATGTATATAGAAATAACAAGTAACAGACTTTCTAGCAACAGACTAAGGGTATGTTCACATGGCGTAATTGCGGCGCACATTTCGCCACGTATTTGTGCTTCATACACGACGAAATGCGAGCCGCTATTATAATAATTCACAGCTCTCATAAAGAACTAAGAATTACGCCTTGTCTCCCTGGGCGTACAATACGTTTATATCGTACGCCTGGGGAGAGAAGTGACATGTCAATTGTTTGCAATACATTTGAGTAGGACCACCCACCCCGTGCTTTGAAAGTACGCACTGATCAGTGCGTGCTTCCAAAACACCCGGCGTATTGCAGTGCGTACAGTATGTGCCCCAATACGTCGCGTGAACATACCTGCACATAGCAATTATAAAATACCTGCTACCTGCACAAGGCAATTATAAAATACCATTAGATTTTGTTATAGAATCTGACAAGTATTTTATAATTGGTTTTAGTTTTTACTGGGTTTTTTGTGTGTGCAGATTTTGTAGTTGGTTTTCAGATTTCGACCAGCCCATTACATTAAACAGTACTACAATCTGCTGTCTTCAAGCGAAATACGACGGATTATAAACATGCGGCAAAAAATTGTTGTAGCACTGTTCTATAGATGAACAGTCGTACACCCAAACTTGGCGCAGTCTGCACCAGACACAACACTTTTGAAAGCACCAAGAATGCAACAAAGTTTGGTGCCAAACTGCCATATAAAGTTTGGCGCATTACACTTTCATACATACTGTCGTATTCTACTCTCCTCTATAGATTTAGAACTGGCGAGTCGCCAGCAAGTTTCATATATGTCGCCCTAAGTTTTTTTAATGGATTTCGGATATGAAATCCGACTGTCAGAAAATCCGAGCTGTGTAGACTACAGCTCGGATTTTCTTTTTTTTTTTTCACTTATTCAAGAAAAAGATTATTAGCAAATTCAAAAGTCAATACAGAATATAGCAATACAATCACTATCGTGATAAAACTTTACGTTTGTAGTAAATAAAACATAACAATCCAATTAACATTTTCAAATAGTATCTACTAACATAGTAGTTCTGTGTAATGTTCCTCAAATAAAACAGCTCGGATTTTCTATTGACGTCTATGGGCAGAACTTACAGTTGAATGTTTACAGATTCTAAATACCGAATACGGTAAACCAGTCCCGTGTAGATGTAGCCTAAGTCTAGAAAGCAACAAGGAAACAAAGCACAGAGTTTCTACATATACAGTAACGTACACTTAAAATATATTCATTTCTTAATTTCTACAATGAATACTGCAACAGGGAATGAGAAACATTGTTCCACGGCGACAATCAACACATAATAGACCAGCGACAGCGTAAATCAAGACATAAAATGTAGTTTTATCACTTGTACAACACTGTGGTAAATCACAAACTTATCTCTACTGCATCTGCCCAGCGCAGCTCTGCTATTCCTGCTCTTACCTTTACGGTTTCTTTAGGTTAGCCTCTACATATATTTCCACAGAGGATGTCAGGATGCTGCTAGTCCTGATGTTACAGCGAGGACTGACGAATAGAGGCAGAAAGTGCAGAGCTAACGGGGAAAATGTGCTCGGTTCCTCCTCCCTGAGGCCAATAATTTGTAATTATTCTCCTAATATGACCTGGTTTGGGCGTCCCCGGCTGCTGCTCCTCCTCGCCCAGTGACAGGGCTGCTCTATCTGTTAATATTTGCTGGAGATAAGGGGTGGTACAGAGTTTCTCACGCACTGGCTCATGAGTGGATCTCCTCCTATCCCTATAAATACACTACAGTCACCTCCTCCTGTTTCCTCTTCGCTGTCTAAGAACAAGTCATGGTTAATGTCATCATACCAGACGCCTCCCGGGTGTCTTCTGTAACTTCCAGTAGATGTGACTGTACTGTTTACAGGTTCTGAATTTAAGGAATTTAACATGCTTTCTGGATCCATTGTTTTCAACATCTCTGCTTGCTGTCGTTTAAAGGAAACAGCATTCAAATCTGTCAATAGTTTTGAATTGTGCGGCCATTGCATGTGTAACCATTGTTCTAAGGGTTCCCCTTTAAATGAAGATATGAACACAGGCATGTCCGGAGAATAGCATTTTTTTTACTTTAACTTTCTGCGATAATTGGTACAGTGAGGTCTGGTTCACATCTCGTCGTCATTATTTACATTTTTCTGGCCTATCATAGGAACAGAAAAATTAATATGATGATGATGATGGTGGTGGATCTGCTTCATGATGGACACCAACAGGGCTGCCATCAGTCATCTATTAACCGTTTCAGGGCCCCATACAGGCAAATCAAATGGGGCCCTCACCCGTTACTAGTTCCTATTTTTTAACATATCAGTGGGCCCCTTTTTGATTAGGGCCTCTGACAGGAGTACTGCCCGTATTGCCCTATTGGCACCTCTGGACACCAATGGTGGTATAGTGGGCTCCATCGGATTTCCATCATAGTGTCCGTCATTTGAGCAGAAAAATAGCTCTGCTTGTTATGCTATTTTTCCCCGTCATTTTTGACAGAATCCATGGTAGAGGACCTCCGACCTCCGGCCAAAGCTTAGCACTGTTTACACAGGGGTTAAGGAGGTTGATGATTACTATACACTAGATCAGACCTGGGCAAAGTACGGCCCCCGGGCCGCATCCGGCCCTCCAGCTCGTCGGATGCGGCCCGCGGCGTACGCTGCCCAGGTCTGCTAATAGTAGCGCTGACGGCCCGCCGCGGCCGGGTATTGCTGAGAGGCCGCCGCGGGCCGTCAGCGCTACTATTAATGGTGAACTAGGCAGCGACGCGGTGAACTCCGCTAACCGTGCCGCTGCCTCTCCTAGGCGCACACAGTAATGACTCTGTGCGGGCCCAGGAGCTGACTGAGGAGCGTCCCGGCGCCGGCGGCATGACGTCATCACGCCACCAGCCCGGGAAGCTCCTCGGATAGTAGATGAGCGCGCTCGGCCGGGACGCAGGTAAGCCAAGGTGAGTATTAGTGTTTGTTATTTTTAATTTTGGTCATAAAGCTTTATTCCTTCCTGTGGGATGCCCTAACTAGCTTTATACCTGCCTGTGGGAAGCAGCTATATCCCTGCCCGTGGGAAGCCTCTAGATTCCTGCTTTTGGGATGCATCTATATACCTGCTTGTGGGAAGCAGCTATATTCCTGCTTGTGGGAAGCAGCTATATACCTGCTTGTGGGAAGCCCTAACTAGCTATATACCTGCCTGTGGGAAGCCCTAACTAGCTATATACATCCCTGTGGTAAGCAGAAATATACCTGCTTGTGGGAACCCTAATAGCTATATACCTGCTTGTGGGAAGCCCTATCAAGCTATATACCTGCCTGTGGGAAGCTCTACCAGCTATATACCTGCCTGTGGGAAGCCCTACCCCCACTAATACCTGCTTGTGGGAAGCCCTATCTATATACCTGCCTGTGGGAAGCCCTATCTAGCTATATACCTGCCTTTGGGAAGCCCTATCTATATACCTGCTTGTGGGAAGCCCTAACTAGCTATATACCTGCCTGAGGGAGCTGTACCTATCTATATTCCTGCCTGAGGAGAGCTGTACCTATCTATATACCTGCCTGAGGAAGCTTGTACCTATCTATATTCCTGCCTGAGGGGAGCTGTATCTAAAATACCTGCCTGTGGGGACTTGTATCTATCCATATACCTGCCTGCGGGTGAGCTGTATTATCTATATCCCCTGCCTGCGGGGAGCTGTATCTAACTAATATACCTGCCTGCGGTACCTAAATCTATAACTTGACTGACTGAGGGAGCTGAAATATACCTGCCAGACTGAGGGGACATACATCTACATACCCTACCTTACTGAGGAGAGCTGTATATTACCTGCCTTACGTGAAACCATGAGTAAGGCATTTATATAGATGCATCCCCAGTAAGTTCCACAAAAATAATCCCCCAAAAAACGATTTTTTTCCCCGTTCACCCTATGTTTTTATTAGTCCGGCCCTCCAAAAGCATCGCACTTTCTCATGCGGCCCCATGGGAAAATTAATTGCCCACCCCTGCACTAGATGGTGCTATAACTTGAACGGTCATAAACAACACCTAGTGGTAACTAGTACTTAATAGGAAACACAACCAATTGACCTGGGCACCAACGCCACCTGCGTTCAGACTAACCCAACAGAATAAAGGTCACTACACCACACAGGTCTAGCCTCCAACTACTCCCCTTTCTTTCCCTACAGCAACGTTACCTGACCCATGCTTACTCAGGTAAATTGGGTACATTTAGTCCAAATCATATATCATTTGTAGCCCAATATACAACAGGGAAACAAGGCTTTTTTGGTACATTATATTAAGCTTATTAGTGCAAGTTTATTTCTCAAGTCAAAAGTGGGACATTAAGGCTAAGTTCACACGGCTAATTGCAGGGCGTACAGTACGCCCCGCAATTACGCCGGGTGTTTGGGAACTCGTGCCGATCTGCGCGTACTCCCGCGTTGCGGGGTGGGCCGTCGACCCGCCGGCCCCATAGACTGCCATTACTCGCGGCGCATAAGCGCAGTGAATAAATGTCATGTCACTTATCTCCCCACGCGTCGTATTGTACGCCCGGGGAGAGGAGGCGTCATCCATAGTTCTCTATGAGAACTGTGGATTACCGTAATGATTACCGTAATGCGCCCCAATTAAACCCATGTGAACATTGCCTAAAGGTGTAAAGAGGGACAGGGGGATTTGGATCAAAAACACTGACTGTCCCTCCCAAAGACGGACACTTGGGAGGTATGTCTATAGGCACCAAGAACAGAGCCAAATTTCCACTCAGTCCTCCATATTGATGCCAGGCTATTCCCAGCAGGTTCGGACACGCTACTAATGGAGTAGGGGTAACCTCCAGAAGGCTCCTGAGCAGGATTGACCCTTGAGCATGGCACGTCTAGGCCTGCTTTTCAGGGAGAACGGTGGAGAAAGAGAGACAGAACGTAAGAGGAAGAGTGTGAGGCTATATTCACACGGCTTAACTGCGGGACGTAATGACGCCCCGCAATTACGCCGTGTGGCCGGGGGCGGGACATTCATTACCAGCGGTGCGTATATGCCGCTGGTAATTCACATGTCAATTATCACCCCCCTCGGCGTATTCGCCGAGCAGGGAGAGGAGACGTAATCCACAGTTCTCTATGAGAACTGTGGATTACCGTAATGACTTGGCCGTGTTCAGCCCGTAATTTGCGCACTTCGCCGCGTAATTACGGACCGAAATACGGCCCATTTTAAGCCGTGTGAACATGGCCTGAGAGTCATGTACATTATGTGCAGAAGCTGTAGTTTGGGCCCAAAGTTTTAACGCCACTGGTGAGCTGCAAGAATCAACTTCCCTGGTGGGCCCCAAGAATCAACTCCACTGGTGGGCCCCAAGAATCAACTCCACTGGTGAGCCCCACAAATCAACCCCACTGATGGGCTCAAAGAATCAACTCCACTGGTGGGGCCCAAGAATCAACTCCACTGGTGGGCCTCAAGAATCAACTCCACTGGTGGGCCCCAAGAATAAACTCCACTGGTGAGTCCCACAAATAAACCCCACTGATGGGCTCAAAGAATCAACTACACTGGTGGGTCCCAGGTAACCAAGTCCGATATTGACTCCTAGGCCCACATTGCCTTAGTCAACATTTGAAATAAACAGATAACTTTCTAAGTTATTTTATCTTGGAGAACATTTTATTTCGCTTGTTGCTTCCTTTTGGGGTTCTCCTTGCTGTTTTGTTGACCCCAGATAAAGCAACAAGTAAAATGTGCATTGGGTATGATGGGTGAGTATTGTTGTTGGGAACTTCTATATTGCTATCTGCAGTTGCACTTTACGATTTTCATTCTTTGCACTTCTCTGGGTCATTGCAGTGCATTCGGTGTGCACACATCTACAGTATACACACTCACTTCTTTTGAACACTTGGCTTTCTTCCCTGTGTGGGTGGATGTCTAAGCACATGGTTTGTACTATTATTTATTTATACTGGTTTGGCTTATTGCTTAATATATTTCTACACTTTACATCACTTTCCAAGAATTTGTTATATACTGGGTGATTCAGAAAGGCCAGTGCCTGTAGTAAAGTCCTGTAGTTGGAGTAACATCAGTGGTAAACGGCCAGTGACTGAAAATCCAAGCAAAACAGGCAAGTTGGCCATAGCAACGAATCACTACAGCTTTCATTTTCAAGAGCCAAATGTAAAATGTGCTGACAGTGCAATATAAGAGGGTGACGCCGAAAGAAGAAAAAAACTTTCTGAACGTTAGATTTTGCAAGAACAAGGTATGTTGTGACAGGTCAGCAAAACTTTCTGAATAAATCTGGTAAATGTTCTCCACATAGAAACTGCATTACACATTGGGTGAAGCAATTGGACACCACTGGATGTTTATGTCTCGGAAAAAGTCTTGGTCACCGAAAGACTGTAAAAAGGATTGAAGCAATGTCCTACGGTAGTCCGAGAAAGTCCACCAGGCTGTAGTATGGAACTACGGTGCCACAGTGTCGGACTGCAGTGTCTGGGTCCCACCAGTAAAGTTGATTATTGGGGCCCACAAGTGAAGTTGATTCTCAGTCTCCACCAGTGGAGTTCATTCTTGGGGCCCGCCAGTGGTGTTGCTTCTTGGGGGCCACCAGTGGTGTTGATTCTTGGGGCTCACCAGTGAAGTTGATTCTTGGGGCCCACCAGTGAAGTTGATTCCTGGGGCCCACCAGTGGAGTTGATGCTTCCTGGGGCTCTACCTACAGCTACTGTACAAGACTGCATATACTGCAAATGACTTTTGCACTCTACTGCTTTTTCGTTGCCTTTATCCTAGGGCCCACCAATGTTGGGCTGGGGTACATGGACCCATCAATGGAGTTGACTCTTGGAGGAATGTTCACACTGAATGGACTGTTTGCCACATTGCTATGGACATCTAAGCGCAAGTAACCTTGTCCGTAATTCATCTACTATGTGTAGTTGGATACATAAATAAATGAATGCATAATTGTATCTGAAGTTATCCACCTTCCGTTTTATGAATTGACTCTTGGGGCCCACCAGTGGAACTGATTCTTGGGGGACCATCCTGCAGCTTCTGTACTTGACTGCACACTGCCTCATGCTTTCTGCCTCTCTCTGCTTTTCTGATTGGTTGCTATGGGCAACAAAGACGGTCTTACTGCTAGACAGTTTTTCATACATAAGGCCCAATGTGTTCTGTACAATGAGGAGGCGTAAAGTCTGCGCTCTTAGAATGCTGTCACCAGTCACTTCTACCTGGACATGTTAAAGGAATGATTTATGCTATAGCTAGAGGAAGATCTGCCAAACGTTGTCTATCAGGATGGTGACCTCCACATTTCCATTTGGATTTTCTGTGATATCTGAATGAAACTGTTACAGAACGTTGGATCGGCCGCACTGCAAACGATTTACCATTGTTGTGCTGGCTGTGGGAATGGGGAATTACATCAAGTACATAAAGCCAGCGCATCTGAATAATCTGAGACAACAGCAGGGTCCATCTCCAGGGATATAATGGCAAGTGTCTGGATGACCGCCTACCCATCTGCCGCGTCACCAATGGAAATCACTTTGAACATTTGTAGCGTATAGATAAAACCTAGACAGATAGTGCGCCTTCTCGTGTGAATAAATTTGTGTTATGTTCTCTCTGTGATGAAAACCAAGGCCATAATTTTGCACCGTCCTTTTTTAATCACTGGCGTATAGATTTAAAACAGCTCATTGATGTACATGGATTTATACTTATGTAAACATTTTTTTTTAATTTATTGGAATATCCAGGGCTGTGGAGTCGGAGTCGGTGTCAATAGACCGGGCTCTGATGGGGGCAAATGGGTTTGGAAGAATGATGCTAACGGATCAAGAAATTTAAGATCTTGTCAAGTTTGGTGGAGGAAGCCTGATGATATGGGATTGTTGGATACTTGACCAGGATCAATGTTGATCTCAGTGCTGAGCTATATGTGAGTGTCCTACAACATGAGTTACTGGAAACATCATACGCATGAGTACTGTGGGTATGAAAATGATGACATAGTGCTCCAGCAGTACAACAACCTAAAGCACATATCAAGGTTGGAGAAGGAATGGTTCAATGACAATAAAGTAGAGTTGCTGTATTGGCCTCCACAGTCCCTAGACCTCAACCCCATCAAACACTTTTGGGTAGAGTTGAAGAAAATGCTGTATTCGTACCCAAGTCCAGTCTGCACCAACATTGGGAACGTGTAGAAGAGACCTGGGATCAGATTTTGGTCAAGACATGCTTGAATCTGATCCAGAGCCCAGATTCAGTCAGTATTGAAAGCCAAAGGTGGATTTACCAAATACTAACAAAATAATAAAAATTAACATTTTCATTTTTAGGAACAAAACAATAACGATGCAGTTACAGGACAAGAATCTGCAGAACTAAGCAGATGCTAAATACTTGCAAGTCAAATTTATGTATAAGATATGTAAGATGATTGTCTATAACATGATGCTGTAGCCTCATGTACAAAGCTGTAGTGGAGGGTGAGATATGGAGCCTGAAAGTCACAAGTTCAAAATATTGTTACCATTTTGCTTGTCAGTGAATGTTCTACCTAAATAGCTTGATCATTGTATCATAAGGTGATAAAAAGCCTGATGTTACCATTTTACTACAGTAAAGATATCACATAAACATGCACCATGTTTGAGGGAGTCGGAGTCAGGAGTCGGGAGTTGGAGTCAGAGGTTTGGGAAATTGAGGAGTCGGAGTCGGGGCTTTTGCTTGCCGACTCCACAGCCCTGGGAATATTATATTCCTGTGGGTAAAATTGTTTAGAGACTAATCATAAACAATAAAGCAGCACCAATTTTAAACAACTGAAGATAAGGTGGGAAGTGCTTACAAGACCAGGGTTTGTAGTTGATAGTAAGAATAGAATAACATCAATCATTAGACAACTAGTATATTGATAAATGATTTATAATTAATAGTCATAAATATTCAGTGTGGTACATAAAACAGTGTCATTTGAGAGATGTTCAAATCAACTGAGCAATAAAACATATCACCAAGGCAAAGCTGCAGAGAGATTAGACCAAGAACAATATAACATCATTGAATGGTACAATGCAGAGCATGTTGTATAATGTAATCACCCCAGTAATGGCCAGCAACCTCCACCACCTTAGATCCTGTGCAATCCTGGCGTTTCGTGTGGGCTTCTTCCAGGGAAGACTGATGTCTAATCAATGATGTTATTCTATTACTACTATCAACTATAAACCCTGGTCTTATAAGCAGCTCCCACCTAGAGATGGGCGAATTTCTCAAAAATTTGATTCGCCAAACGTTGTGCCATGCTTAAATATGCAGAGGGAGCTTGGATTGGTCTTCATACAATGCTGTGTTTTAGTATGACAGCATGATACTGCCGCGCTTTAGAATCGATTCACTCTTCAATTCCTGGGCCACTTACGGGGGCAAAACAGACCAAAAAAACTGAAGCGGGAATGTAGCCTGATAGCGCCAGCTGCGTTGACGCCTCTGATCATTTTGCCCTTCCTTTCATCCGTCAGTGTCCGCTTTCAATCGGTCAATAATCCATCAGTATTGCTAAAGCCAAAAACAAACAGGAGTTGGTACAAAACAGAGATAACCAGTAAATGGGATATTTGCATGTATTCTGTGTTCTGTATCCACTCCTGCTTTTGGTAGACAATCCTACCTTCCCTTTCCTTCGGGACAAGGTGAAAGAAGGATAAAATCAAACATAGTGGAAACGTTCATAGGAGTGGTGAGGGTGGAAACAGCATTAGGAAACCACAGGGTGTTCTAGTGGGGACAGCGGTCACTTTGTCAGCAGCATGAGTAGGCCACAGAGTGGCACAATGACAAATTCGGAGGGGGGCAGCAAACTTTCAGGAGCCCACAAATTTGGCACAATGACACATTTGTGGAGATGACATCATCAACAGCAGCAGCATGAGGTCAGACAGTGGCACAATCACATTCTGGAGGTGGCAAAAACAGGAGGAAGCCACAGAATGGCACAATGACTGAGAGCGGAGGTCACGGCGGCAGCAGCATGAGGTCAGACCAGGGCCGTCTCTTCCATTGGGCCAGGTAGGCCATTGCCCGGGGGCCCCACGATCTCAGGGGGGCCCTCCCGGGCAGCCGCCTACCCTGCCCAGTGGAGCGACAGCCGGGTATTCGGCCGCAGGCCCCGACCGGCTCGGAGCGTCCCCGCAGGAGGCTGGGGTTTCCCCTGGCCGGGCCCCGAGTACCGGCGCCGGCCTGTGGCGCAGGTCCCCCTTCATCCCACGGCTGCATGGCCGGGTAAACAGACCCAGCCATGTAGCCATCACGGCCGCCGCCTGCACCGCGGGGGTGCGGGCAGCAGCCGAGGTGAACATCTGGGATCTATTGATCCCGTCTGTTCAGCTCCCAGGAGGCCGCGGGGCAGGCGCGCGTTTTGATGACGTTTATCGGCGCCTGCTCCGCGGCCATGCAGTCTGCTGTGAACGGCCACAGGCTCCGGACGAAAGTGGAGGGAAATCCCGGTAAGTAAGATTCTTATTTTATTTTTAAAACTACTGCCCTGCCTGCCCATATACCCTGCCGGGGAACCTGCCCGGCTATATATACCCTGCCCTGCCCATATACCCTGCCCTGCCTGCCCATATACCCCGCCCTGCCTGCCCATATACACTGCCCTGCCTGGCTATAAAACCCTGCCTGGCTAATACCTGCCTGGCCTTTATACCCTGCCCTGCCTGGCTATATACCTGCCCTGCCTGCCCATAAACCCTGCCCTGCCTGGCCCATATACACTGCCCGGCCTGGCTATTATACCCTGCCCTGACTGCCCATATACCCTGCCCTGCCTGCCCATATACACTGCCCTGCCTGGCTATATACCCTGCCTGGCCATATACCCTGCCCTGCCTGCCCATATACCCTGCCCTGCCTGCCCATATGACTGCCCCTGCCTGGCTATATACCCTGCCCCGCCTGGCTATATACCCTTTCCCTGGCTGCCCCCTTACCCTGCCCTGCCTTTCCCATATACTGCCTGGCTTTACCGCCCTAGCCCTGGCTTATATACCTGCCCTGCCTGCCCATATACTGCCCCTGCCCGGCTATATACACTGCCCTGCCTGGCTAAATACACTGCCCTGCCTGCCCATATACTGCCCCTGCCTGCCCATATTCCGGCCCTGCCTGGCTATATTCCCTGCCCTGCCTGCCCATATAGTGCCCCTGCCTGCCCATATAGTGCCCCTGCCTGCCCATATAGTGGCCCTGCCTGGCTTATAACTCCCCCGCCCTGCCCTGGCTATACACTGCCTGCCTGGTAATACACTGCCTGCCTGGCTATTTTTACACTGCCCTGCCTGGTACATACACTGCCCGCCTGGCATATTTTCTGCCCCTGCCTGGCTATACACTGCCCTGCCTGCCCATAATACTGCCCCTGCCTGCCCAAAATACTGCCCTGCCTGGTATTTTATCGGTCCTGCCTGGCTTATAACCGGCCCTGCCTGCCCTAATTACTAAGATGTTTTTGCGTTACATTCTGCAGGGACGAGTGGGGGGCCGGGAGAAGTGATTATGGTGGAAAGGGAAAAAGAAGATTCAGAGAACGACCGGAAAAGACAGGACGCCTCCGGTGAGTCCCTGGTGTCAGGGGTTATTTTGCTAATATATTTGATTAGTGCTGTGGTCTCTGTCATGTATAGTGACCTGAGCTGGTAATGTTTATATTTGTTTCTGTGAGTATTTTTTATTTATTTTTTGGGTGGGGGGGGGCGGGGTTGTTAGGGTGGGGGGGGAGGGGGGGCCCCAGTACACCTCTCTGCCCAGGGGCCCATAGTGCTGTTAAGACGGCCCTGGGCACAATGACAGAGTGTGGAGGTGACAGCAGCAGCAACAGCAGCAGCATGAGGTCAGAGAGTGACACAATCACAAATTCTGGAGGTGGCACCAACAGGAGTAGGCCACAGTGTGGCACAATGACAGAGTGTGGAGGTGACGGCAGCAGCAACAGCATGAGGTCAGAGAGTGGCACAATGACACAAATGTGAAGGTAGCTGGGCAAGAACAGCAGCCAAGCAATTGGGGGTCGAGAAAAAGTGGCAAACCCAAAGACAGAGTGTGGAGGTGACAGCAGCAGCAACAGCAGCAGCATGAGGTCAGACAGTGGCACAATGACACAGTGTGGAGGTGACAGCCCCAAAACCCGCATCCCCCGTTAGCAGCAGCATGAGGGCCAGGAACAGTGGCACAATGACAGAGTGTGGAGGTGGGTGGCAATACCAGTACCTGATAAAGATGGTTGGTGGCAGATGGAGCAACTGGAAGCAGATGTGTGGCATCAGGCGGGTGGCGGCATCAGAATAGTGGCTGAGGCAGGTAGTTTGAACCCAGACTCATTTCTCACAGTTTGGGTGAGGCGTCGTGGCTGGTGTAATCTGACGCCTAAGGCATTGGTGTGTGGAAATCCTGGCTGATCCACGCCTGATTCATCTTGACAAAGGTCAGTCGTTCCACATTTCCTGCGGACAAGCGGGTTCTCCTTGGGGTAACGATGGCCCCCGCCGGACTGAACACCCGCTCTGATGCCACACTACTGGCCGGGCAGGACAGCTTCTCCACTGCAAACTCGGCAAGTTGCGGCCACACATCCGGTTTGGCTGCCCAGTAGTCCAGCGGATCTTCTAACTGGGGTGGCAGAGTGCTGTTCAAGTAGGCCACGACCTGTTGGTTCAGGGTCTGCTCTAGGTCCTGCTGCTGCTGGCGAGTGCCCTCCCCACTAGGCGGGTGAAGGAAGCTGCTCATCAGTGACTCCAGACTTAGGTTGCTGCTGATGGAGCTGGTACTGCTCCTACCCCCCCACCTTCCACACAGCAGCCGTGGCAGTTGTACGTGAGTGCTGAGGAACCCCCCGGTCAGACCTGTCAGAGGATGGACCATGCTACACATAGGCATCGGCCAACTGACTACGGAGGATTTCTCTATAGTATTTGAGTTTGTCCTCCCTCTCAGCAGCTGGAAAAAAAGGCTCCCATTTTGGACCGGTAGCGAGGGTCCAAGAGGGTGGAGAGCCAGAAGTCATCCCTCTGCCGGATGCTGACTATTCGGCTGTCACTAGCCAGGCAAATCAGCATGCTGCGGGCCATCTGCACAAGTGACTCTGAGGGACTCCCTGCCTCCATCTCTACTGTATACTGCCACGGTGCTTGGGGGTCATCTGCCTCGTCTTCCTCATCTCCATCTACCTCCTCCAGCTGCTCCTGCTCCTCCTTTTTTCCTGTCACCTGGGTAGAAAATCCACTCATTTTACCATTCAATGCTTGTGCTCCAAAGTCCTCCTCCTCCTCCAGTTCAGTCCGCACCGGACTCATGTGGCCGCGAGATGTAGTCTCCACGTCTCCAGTCCCCTGCCCAGTCAGATTCTTCAGCATCTGTTCCAGGACATGAAGCAGTGGAATGACATTATTCATCCCGTAGTCCTGGCGACTGACAAATAACGTTGCCTCCTCAAACGGCCTCAGCAAACGGCAGGTGTCACACATGAGCTGCCACTGGCTGACATTAAAGTTACACAGACGAGTACTCCTGTCCACCTGGATCATCAAAAAATCGTTAATGGCCTTTCTCTGTTCATACAGTCAGTCTAACATGTGCAGGCTGGAATTCCAACAGGAGGAAACATCACATATCAGCGTGTGTTGGGGGAGGCCGTTCTGCCGCTGCAACTCGAGGAGGGTGTGCCTGGCTTTGTAGGAATGGATGAAGTGCATGCACAGTTTCCTGGCCATTTTCAGCATCTTCTGAAGATCGATGGAAGACTTCAGGAACCTTTTCACAACCAGATTGAACACATGCGCCATGCAGGGCGCATGGACCATCCCTCCTCGGTGCAGAGCGGACACCATGTTCCTCCCATTGTCCATCACCATGGTTCCGATTTGCAGTTGGCGCGGAGAAAGCCACACATCGATTTCTTGCTGCATGACGCGGAGCAGTTCCTCCCCTGTGTGACCTCGTTCGCCGAGGCAAGCCAGGTGTAGAACTGCGTGACACCGCTGTGCCCTACACATGTGGTATGATGGAGCAGTACTTGTGGAGGCTGAGATGGTGGTGGTTGTGGAGGAGGAGGCGGACATTGGCGCAGGAGCAGCAGTTTGATAACGTGGAGGAGTAAGCGGCATCTCCTGTCCAAGTTGTTGGTGTGCCTGGGCAGGAAGCACATTCACCCAGTGGTCCGTAAAGGACATATACTGGCCCTGACCGTAGTTACAGCTCCAGACGTCCACGCTGCCGTGCACCTTGGAACAAACCGATAAGCTCAAGGACTGGCCCACCTTCTGTTCTACATATTTATGAAGTGCTGGTACTGCCTTTTTGGAAAAGAAATTACGGCTTGGAACTCTCCACCTCGGCTCGGCACAAGCCATTAGTTCTCTGAACGGTGCAGTGTCCACCATTTGGAAAGGGAGCGACTGCAGTACCAACAACTTGGACAGGAGCACGGTCAGCTTCTGCACCTTAGAATGGTTGGACGCATACTGTTGTCTCTTTGCAATCGCCTCGTTGAACGATTGCTGGCGCCATGAGTAGCGAGGAGCAAGAGCATCTGGACTGGGAGATGATGGCAAAGACAAACAGCTCCCTTCTGCAGAGGTGGTGGAGCCTTGACTGGCTGCAATGGCATGTGTGCCATTGGGCGCTGCTGCTGCTGTTGCTGCGGCGGCAGGATGGACCACCACATCTGAGCCACGTTTCTCCCAGGCCACCGGATGGTGACGCTGCATGTGTTGACACAGGGCCGTGGTGCCAATGTTCGCTCCCTGGCCACGTTTCACTTTCTGCCCACAGATTCTACATATACCCATGTTCGGCTCCTCCAGTGTCGTAGCAAAAAAACTACCACACCGCCGAGTAGCTGATTTTACCGCCAACGCTCCGCACTGAGTGACTACTACTGCCGGTGCCTCGCTGAGCCCCTGTGCTGCTACTTTCTTGGACCTGCGAAGCGGGTTTTCTACCCCGTGGCCGTTTGGCTCCCGAACTCGCACTGCTGCTATCCTGCTGACTCACGGGCACACGACCCACTTGCTGGCTGCGCCACTGCCTGACGCGCAAGCTGACGCCCTCTTCTCCTGACGATGATGAAGCCCTTGCTTCACCCGGCTCCCAAGTGCGGTCGGCTACATCATCATCGATTATTGTTGGATCTTCACTGCTGTCCTCCTCAAAAGTCTTGGTATGCAGATGCTAATATCTCACAACATGACCTCCCATGCCACTCTCCACATCCATACTTTGCCGCCTACTGCAAGAAGCAGGGGATGTCGGCCCCACTTCTTCGCAGCTAAGTAGCTGCTGACTGCCCTCCTCTAATTGTTCATCCTCGCTATATAGTGGCACTGAGCCCAGACCACATAGTAGATCTCTGGTTGAGGGAACCAGACGGGACAGAGGCGGGTTGAGGACAGGTGAGGGCCGCTGACCAGCTCCCGGACCATGCCAACTATGGGTTGTGTCTGACGTTCCCACCGACTCTTGGCTGGGGTTGTGGAGATGTCATCTGGGAGGAAGTGGATGACAAATAATAATCCCTGTTAAAACATAACTTTTACTAGACTATCTAAAATATTAATATCTAACCCTATTATTACCCTGATAC